>JAGDQP010018123.1:0-11286 GCA_022664845.1 Lepisma saccharinum
AGAGCTAAATGGGAAGTAGGGCTGAAGAAGGCAAATTTAGATGGTTCCATTTGTGAGACGTGACACATCAAGAGTCATAGATCTTATGTGACACTTGAGCTCACAGGGCACACGTTTTCTTTTAACGTTATCCACTTTACATGTGTCATTAGAGGTTAGGGACTAGACTGCCTGATGCCACTTACCATACGAATGTTAAAGTAGAGTAGGAAGAACTGGTATCTTCTGCAGAAAGAGATCAAACTCAGATTAAGGATTTATCATTTGCCAAAATTGAAACTTTTTGTTCCAGGACCCTATTAATCTTAACAATTTCAATGTGAAAGTTGCGATATTTGAGTCGTTCTTTTTCGAAATGTATTCTATACTTTCAGACAAGATCTCTTAAAGATTAATTATCTCACGAGAGATGGACGCTTTTGACATCCGAGGAAGTTGTCTGATTGAAGAAATAAGAGGATTAAATGTTAAAAGTCTTTCGGAAACGTTTTCATTAGTGTCAGTTCTCGATGGTTTTTACGAGTGACGCACAAGAAAGATTTTGTCCTTGTTTCGAGCATCTTGTGCTCTCTTTGACATTTGGCCTATACATAGCATTACTGGAGAAATTACTGCTGCTCCATTGTAAAGAACGTTATGCACTGACATAACACAAGGAGTATTTTTGTCTGAAAATATGCGCAATTTGTAACGCGTATTCTTGAAAAGCTGTCTCGTTTATGTCATAGCCACATGGTAGAGTTTACAAAATAGTTGAAAACCTTCTGATGAGACAGCCATCAATCAACCCCTGAGATGGAATAATCTAGGTCTGGTTTACTAAAAATGTGCTCTGACTTTGTTCCCGTCAGGTCCAGGGAGATACTTTTCAAGTGTGCAGGGTACAGAAAAAAAAATATCTACATTCCATATCCGGACGTTTCCGAAAAATTTTCTTTCAGAAAAGTGTCACAAATATTCCGAGAAACATTTTGGTGTTACTATGTCCACTATTGTGTACGAAACGTTTTGTAGGTCTGTATAAGTATAAATCATGACACATAAAAATACATAAGTATTTATGAGAGAAAAAGAACGCTTATAAATTGTATATTATGTTTAACTTCATAAATGAAGTACAGAAAGACATATATTATATAATTTATTCAATTTCACAATTGATTAACACAGTTATAATCTTTCAATTTATAGAGTAAAAATTGAACGAAGTATAGCTGCTTAGTTTGAACACTCCTGACACATATATACACGACCCTGCGAATATTAAAACATCAGGATCTAATTAGTGGTTTAAATGCGTAAATATGTAAAGAAGCTTCCAATAATTTACAGTTGAAAATTTGAATTTTGGCACGATTTTTTTTTACTTTCAGATCACTTTGTAACGGTCTAAATAACAGAAAAGATTTGTAAATTTTTTTCTGCAAATTATATCGTAACGTTACGATATTGTTAGTTGGAAATTAAAGTCCGAGTATTTAAATATACTAAAGTTTGAATCTTTAAAGGGATGTAATAGTATTAATTTCAGCCCATATATTTAAAATTACAATAGGGATTCATTCTCTATGTAATGTCAAAAACCAAACATTTGATTGTTTTCCATTGAGTAACGGAAACCATTTCATTTTTTCTGTGTAACTTCAAGGATTTTTTCCGGCATTTGAAAATCATATGGAGAGTAAACGATCAAAACTAGACTTGCCACTGTGATCCCATTTTGGGATAATCATTATATAACATTGAGTTCACTGTAGATTTTTTCTTGTTTGTACATTTGATCAGAACTGTGTTGGTAGCCGTAATACAAAATCTGGCAAATCTTCGAACTTTCGTTTGAATGTGAGAAGAATCAGAAATTCTGACAAGTCTGGTTTTGAATGGTATTCCATAAGACTAAACCACAAAACAGTCATTATTTATTGATTATCAATTTTCGGTAAATGCAGGTTGTTGAAAATCAAACAATACACGTTGTAATATTTTTATTTTATATTTTAACTACAACTATACGTGATGTTATCAAAACACAATCTATCAACCGAAGAGCAAATATAATTTTTTGGAAAGGGGACCCAGAATACCTATCGGATGAACTAACACACATCAATATGCTTGCTTTCGATGATAAATGTGAACAGCTAGGTTATTACGTCATACCTTACGGGCTTTCGTACTTAACATTTCATTAGCCAAAAGATAATAATGTGGATTGTCTGATTATTTTTGTTCTGACTTCCACACCCATCAGCAGAAAGTTGAATATCTGTTACTTACACTTGTATATACATGTTTGCATAAAATATCATACACACGCCACCAGACTTTATTGGCTCATAGTTTCCCCATCAATAAATAAATTTGCTTCAATTGGAGAAACAATGCAAAGAAAGTAAAGCCCCAGCTGCCTAGCATAGCTGGCTTCTTGAATAGGAAGTCTTGGGTAAATTTTGCGCTTAACAAGTCTGGTTTTGAACAGAAAAAGTCTGACAAGACATGTTTTGAATGTTCAGATTTATTTAGGCGCGCTTTTGCTGGGGTGAATATCATATTTGGAACGTTTGAGACATTAGCAAGAAAGGACTTGCTTGTTTAGAATTTGAACAGCATTGACAAGTCAGGTTTTGAACATTTACTCCTCACATATCTATTTTGTTGGTTTCTGCAAGAAATGCTTCGATCACTTGCATTGTACATGACTTGACTTTCAGGGTGTAGATCATGGCCGCTACATTGGTATGTTCCCTCCATTCGAATACGTCTGAAATGTTTAACTCAAATGTAGGTAGAATTTTAAAGTTCTGTTTTCACATATTCTTGCTTTAGTTTTGCAAATATTTAGTTCCTTGAAATATATGAGCATTATGTATAATTTATATTTAACTACATGAAACACAATATTAGTTTAGAAAATATGCAGCGAGTCACTGAAATATAGCGAAAAACTTCGCGGGGGGGGATTAAAATCCACATCATAACTAGGAATAATTCCTTTCTAGAAATATCGAAACATGCTTAGTTTCGGAGCTACAGGCACTCAAATTTACTAACGCTGCATCGTAACAAATGACATAATATCTCGGCAAGTAATGACGTAAGCCATCGGCTAGGTAAATCACAACAAAAGTTCTACCCAAAGAATTTACCAAAGCAAAGCTAATGATTAAAGATGTCAGTTCCAACCACAATGAAGTGCTTTTGTGAGGATATTCTCTAAAGTTCTCTAAAGTGCATTCCTCAATCACAAACATTACCCAAATACATTTCTTGTGTGGAACGTCAATTGTGATTTGTTCCTCCACGCTGCTTACGTCATTACTTTCTGAGGTATTACGTCATTTGTAAGGATGTCAACTAACACTGAGTGCCTATCCTATAGCTTCAAAACTGCGCGTTTCGAAAGCTCTTGGAAGGATTTTTTCCTTGTTTTGATATGAATAATCACTTCCCAAAGATCGTTTCAGTGGAACACTGTATATTGTCCGTGTATAAAAAAATGCACTTCTATAAAACACGGTGTGTCAAAACAAAGATGATGAAGAATTAGGTGAAAATAGTTAAAAATTCCACTCCCGCTGAAAGAGACAAATAGTACAATTTCCACGTAAATCTCTAGAAAGAACATACCAAAATGGAGGTGATCTACATCATTAATTATATTGCTTGATTCTGTCCATGTAGTAGTTTATTAATGTTCGTAATTTAGAACAGTGTTGGAAGTTTGTATTTGTGAAAATATATTTCATACATGGTAAAATCAGTTTCTTAAAATCGGAAGGAAAATCTTATATGTGCACCGAGAACTAATTTTCTTCTTCGAGTCTCATTTAGTATATCAATATATATCATATCAACATTCTTATTTAATTGAAAATGAAAACATATCTATTTGGAAATAAGATAAGTGATCTTGTTTCTAAACTGACATGTAAAATTACAATTAAATGAGATTGCTGATATCTCATTTCTAAGAAAATTGTTTCTCGGTGCACAGATAAGAACCTTTTTTCTCAATTTAAGAAACCGCTTTTTACTGTGTAGCAACTTTATATATAGATTTACCATAATAAAACAGACAGTTTCGAATATAGAGAGCTGTATACTTTATTTTAAATCCGTTGCTATTATATCCTTCGCGGGCGGTGATTTGAATGGTGAAACGGAAAGAAAAAATGATTGGAATTCATTGTTGAATTTGAGAATTGTATTAAATGGTTATTCCAGCTCTGTGGTCTGCGCCATTTTACTGGGTTCTAGGCTAGATTTGTTTAGAAACATATGGAAGTGGATAATTTAATTGAACATGTCAACACATATGAGGACAATTCTAGAGCATGAAAGAGAAAAGTTCAATATTGTGAATTCAGTTCAGTGAAAGAGGGTTGAGTCACTTGACTCTTCTTCAAGTAGAAGATTAAAGTTGAGTCAGTACTGGAGCGAGGAAATGACTCAGGAGAAACCTTGTGCCGCTTAAATGACGACAATGTAATTTAATTTGCCTTGATGTTTCCAATGTAAAAATGAAGTCATGTTTTCTCACATTGTGATGGAGAATGCCAGACTGATCCATTACTCTTATTGACTGAAACAGCCAACTAATTTCGGTGCTATTTATCAATGAATTCGTTGAAAACATTTTTATTTAGATACATTTTTCTATACTAGAATGATATCGAAACTTACAGGGGCAATTTTGTGATATAAAATTTAGTGATATAAAACAATTTGTTGGGAAAGTATAAACATTGTTAAAGCTCGCACAGTGTATGATTACTTCTTGTTTATTTATTTTACGATTACTATATATTTCATTGAAATTAAACAAGAAAATAACCAAGAACTTGCTTTGATCTCAATTAGAAACTACTATCCTAATTTTCATCTACCGGAACTCAGAAAAATTTTCATGCCAAATGTTTGGCACAAAGTTTCTTTTGAAGTAGGATATTCAGATTGTAAGCATCACATACATCTTACGCCACATATCTGTGCGTATTTTATATTGTCAATTTGTTCATAAAAGTGGAATGCAAACAACCATAGTCCTAGTATAGTGTAGTAGTAGTGTAAAAATATACGAATAGTCATTTAGATTAATAACTGTAATTTCCAGTCCGAAAAGCTGTATGTGCAGTAAAATTAAACACATAAATTCTTTATTATCCTATACTTCTTAACTCTTCGTCATATATTTTGTTTTATCTGAATTTATCACATTGCACAGGTGATAACAATGGACACTGTAAAATATGGCTTGTTTAAGGTAATATATTTCCTTTTGAGGTACATTAGTATGGATTATCTAGATTTGCGCAAATACTAATATGTTAATAGAAAAAGTGTTAGCGCAAAAAGACCGTTAGCTATTCATGAATTTATTAGAGTAATAGTAGATGATAATTCTCCTACTTAGACTTAGCAAAGCAACAATGCAATATCGAAGAACAGCTTTCTGCACAAACAGCTAACTCCCACATTTTCCACTTTTTTAAACTGTGGCAAGACAAAAGCAGTATATTTATTTTGAAAAGTGGGCAGTATAGTAGTTATGGAACACTATGATGTGAAATAACAGGTGTTTTAAAAACTCATTTTACCTGACCTATCTAACTGACCAGTCTAAAGTACTGGATCTATTAAAGCTGACTCATTGGGGAGTGTGGATCACAAACATAAAACAAGTATATAGATTAAAAAATAACTATAGATAGCAAAACCTATTCTCTCAAACTCTTTCATGCCACCTGGTGTCAGTCCAGTCGAACTATAAATGAAATACTGCTGATATGCAACATAGTTTCGCCACTCAATTTAAAAACCATGAAAAGCACGGAGTGTGGGCTGAGCATCTGATATTGCATGTTATTGGGCAGCAAAACATTGAAAGCGTAGATATTGCGCATGATTTACTACCATTATCTCATTTCTAGTTCGGCTAGACTGACGCCAGGTGGCATAAAAGATGTAGACGGGATGGGTTTAACTATCTCTATGACTCGTTTGATGTTTGGGATTCAAACTGCCGGTTACTTAAGCTCAGCCTATGACGTCATAATTTCCTGGCTGTGAATATCTTGGCTAAAATAATTTCTTTAAAACATTTGTTACTTCCGTAACCACTCTCCAGAATATTTCCCAAAATTGTAATATCGTCTTTGGTCTTTCCATAATAGCTAAACATCGAAAAGTGGGGGTGAGCTTGCAATGAAGACTTAATAATTACCATCACAGCACCCGCAGTGCAGAATCAAACTGTTAACCAATCACTCTCACTACCGAGCGGTCGTGACTCAGTTGTAGACCATTGGCAGCATTCGGGAGATCCTGGGATCGATCCCAGCAGTCGACCATCCTGACTGAGGTTTTCCAGGGTTTTCCCTCATTAACACCAGGCAAAGCTGGAATGGTACCTACAAAATAGGCACTGGCCTCCTACCTTGCAGAATTCTCCCCCACCTTATCCCGGCCTAAGACTCAGATGCCTAAAGGCCTAAAGCTAAATTCAATATAATCACTCTAACTGCTTTTCACTAAATCGTAATAACTAATCGTTGTTACTCTCTGAATATGAGGAACAGAAGTTTATGTGCGTTTTCACTTTTTCAGTAAACATATTGTGTATGGAATAAATCGAGATAGATAGCACAACTGATCCTCAAAAGGTGTCAACGAAGAAGAGAGGCTGCAACATGCATTAAGGTAGTATGATGAGAAAAGTTCTGCGTATATTGTGAAAAAAAATAAGTGGACTAATTCAACACTTTTCGATGTTCCAGGGAGACCATCAGTTTTTTGTTAAATCAACACACTTTGTTGTGTGATTTCGGTGATTAAACATAGTGATGGTGCTAATATGACACCCTCTATTGTGTTCAATCAACATTGACAACACATCCATTTTGTTGAATCACCGCAACCAACACCGTTTGTTGTGTTGATTTAACACAAAAATGGAATATCACCCTGAAACATCGAAAAATTAACACAGCCTTTTTTGCTGTGTACAACCAGAGGTTCCCATGTTCATTTCCCATCTAGGGAACTATATCCATAGTTCAATCTACTATCAGATTCCATTTCCTCATTGAAATCCTGACTACTGTCTGGTCAATGCAAAATCCGATCTAGTCCAAGAAATATATATACATAAAAGTGATGACAATGGAATTTGATTTTTTTGGCCTATAGGCATCAAAGGTTCAGGCCGGGATAGGGGAAAACATTCGGGAAAGTGTCGGCCAGAGCCTATGTTGAAGGTGCCATCCCAGCATTTGCCTGGTGTGACAAGAAAGACCTCAGTCAGGATGGTCGGCTGCTGGAATCGAACGCACAACCTCCCGAATGATACGTCAACGCTCTACCACTGAGCTACGGCGGATCTACAACTGTACTGGACAATGGACATCTACATATAGTCTTCAACTACGGTGATAGAGGCTAAATTACCCAGAAAAATATGTCGCATAATTTAAGGAAAATTCACAATACCGTATGCGGTACAAGATAAGTACAAATAAAAAAATAAGTTTGCAAAATGCAGATACTGAACCAACAAGGCCATAGTTCTTGTTTTAGCATATGAAAAATTGACATATAAAAATATCATAATGTCTCAGAGCTAGGACCTACCATAACTCTATTTTTAAGTATTTTAATGCATAAATAAGATAAAAAAAACATATAGTCACTAAAAACAAGGAACAAATTTAATAAGCCGTAACTGAGTTATATGAGTGAGATGGAAGTGCTGGCCTTGAAGTGTTGGTAAAACCCTGGGAAAGAGGCTGCGTTTTTTTATCTTCTGGGCTAGAGAAATGCGTGGGTATCGTAAGATGAATGTGTACATTACTGCTTGCTGACAGAGGGCTGTATCCGATGACATAGTGGGAACGCGAACTGACAGCACAGTAAATCTGGCAAGAAATATTGGGTTCTCCTTATTTCCATTTGATGAGTTAATTCCGACAACTGTTTTATACTGTCAAATTGTATGTAGGCATTCTGCATTATATAATTAAGATTTGTAGTTAATGTAGAAACTTTTGTTCGAACTCTTGGTTTACATTTATATGATTGCTTTGAATTTATTTGAAAATTTGGTCAAATTTTAACGCAGATTTTATTTAGACCTAGTTTTTACAAGATTTCTCAGTAAACCTGAGGCTACATGTCATCACTCTACCCGCAGAAAAACGAATGGGAAATCCTGGCCTAATTAAAGCTAGAATGCAATACTCCAGTCAAGGTTGTTGATTCCGGGATTCGATTTTAGGACTGATTGATTACGAGGAAAAACACACTTCCGCTGAGACACCACGCTGGGTGGTATCTCGCCACAAGTATCTTGTTAGTCAAACCTTTCTCTCTTCAGTTAATAATTCTTTGAATAAGATAAAGAGAATTCTTGGAATGAATGGGACATGGCCTTATCTCGTAGTTTAGGAAAATGCAATCTAATTCGTATTTCAAACTATGAAGACTTCCGTAAAGGAGCAGATTGATTTGATTTGATTTATTTTTACTGATCAAGTTAAGACTATGTGCCCTTCTCTTCCACAATACCATTTGCATGATTACTAGAATTTAGTATTACACATAGAAACACTTACATCAATGATACAAGCAAATAAACCTCTAACTACAAATTATATTACTCCTGTAACACATACACACATAAACACATAACGAACAAATTATCTAGATGTGATGATACGCGTCATATTACAAAAACTTGTGAGTAGAATTTGTAGATTTACTCACTTATTTACACAATTGTGTACACAATATGTATGAGGCAATCTGATCTACTTCTCCACGAATGAAGGAGAGCTGCTGTAAAATACTTTCTTTCTTACAATATGAGTAACTGTATATCTGGATTTAATTTCTGCTAATAACATGTTAATGTACTTTCTTTGGAATATTACACTTGATTATTTTTTCGTGAACTCTGAAGGCAACGAGTTCCACTAACATGTTCCAGTCGCCATGGGACACCGAAAACTGTTGAATTAACACAGCCAGTTTATGCTGTTTAGATTATATCAGCAAAACCCTATGTAAGATATAATACATTATGAATATCATCTACCCATTTCGGCTACTAGTGTAGAAGACATTACAATGCCTCATTTCCTTTTCATATTAAAATACTGTTTAAAACTAAATGTACACTCAAACTCAAAGTACATTTAAAGTGCACAATATGTCCCAAAAACTTCAAAATATGTTCCAGTTTTACCACGTTTTTAGTGTATAATATTTAAACTTTTCGAGAAATTATTATGAACTACATTTTTAGTGCACAACATATGAACTTTTGGTGTGCTGATACCCAATCAAAGCAAGAAAAGTTTACTTAATAGTGGAAATATACTAAAAGTGATCTGAAAACGTACTCTAGATAATGCGAACTTCGGTAAATATGAACATCCATACGAACTTAATGTGTGCAAAATATGCACTAAGGGTAAGAAGCCAATAAAAAGACACATTGAGCACACAAAAAACATTTTTTTTTTCAGAAAATTCACATGGGTTCATATCAAGTTCATTTTTGGTGAAGTTTTTGTGTGCTTTTTGTGTCAGGAGATTTTCAGTATATGAATTTTGCCTCTATTTATGCAACATCTAATTTAAAAAAATTGCCAACAAAATCATGCCATTTTGAAGCAGCCTTGGATAAGTTTTAAAACACACCATAAGCAATTATCTTCATAGTTTTACTTCTTGTAAAGAGTTGTTTCGAATCTGTTCTGTAAAGCACTCCATGACTATTTCTCCAGTGAAGTAACCAAGTCTGTACGTTAAATTTGTTGTTCCTTAACCTTACTTAACCTTAAATCACTGAAAACAGTAACTTTTACATCGCTTTTGTTATATGAATGACTGAAGAGACAGTGTTTGTCTGAGAGAGCATTGCTGACATATACGACAAATAATTTGGTTGTTAGGAAGCCACCTATAAAATCTATGATTCAGGTGCATCTCCAGCAGGTTTTTCACCTGTTCTGTTTTTCTAAAGATGATTCGAATACGATGCTTTTTACAAATTGAAACCTGAAACTTCAATCGTAAATACACAATGATTTGGGAGCAATGGGAACCTGAAGTTCAGGATTACATTAAGTGATATATTGAACATCACTCTATTCCAAAAGATTTGGATATAACCTCAAAGTTACTGTTGGTATTCTTCAACAGCAATGTTAGTTATTATTGACGTACCAAATAGATTACAGCTTTGAAAATAGATGTCAGTTTACTTGTACCTACACTGTAGAATATGGTTTATTAAAATTGAGAAAGAAGTTCTTATCTGTGCACCGAGAAGCAATTTTCTTAGAAATGAGATATCAGCATTTTCATTTAATTGCAAATGAGAACATACCGATTTTGAAAAAAGATTAGTGATAAGAATGCTGATATCTCATTTCTAAGAAACTTGTTTCTCGGTGCACAGATAAGAACTTTCTTCTCAATTTTAAGAAACCGTTATTTTACTGTGTATATCCAAACAACTGTGGAGGAACGAAAAATAGGAAAAACTTAGTGTTGCTTTCACAGTTTAATTACCGTCCAATTCATGTGAATTTAAATATTGACCCATATTATATTAGAAGCTAGGTTGCTTAATGAGTCCATTAAAATCAAATATAATAAAAAACAAAGTTCTGTTGTCTCAGATGCTTTAAAATCGGTTTAAATAAAGTTTCCTTTAAATAAAAACCAGAATGTGATCTTTTTTATCTCTCTCGTACTACGTTCAGCCCAGTTCTTTATAAGTCTTCCACTTGAAGAGTAGTTCTGTTGTCACTCGAGTGATCTGATCAATGAAAATTGAAGAGGCCAACTGACCTAGGACGAGGGCAATCACAATACAAAGCCTTGCCTTCAGCTGACGCGACTTAACAACATTATGTCTTTCAGCTACATCGGAAGGTAGAGTCAGAGTTCGGATAAATGACTCGCCGCTTTTTAACCATTATTCGCCGTTCTTTGTAACTTACGCTCTTTTTGCACTACCGTAGAAGGCTTAACAGTTTCAGAACTTTTGTTTAACGTTAGCGTAAACAATTATCTCTAAATCTAGATGTCAGAACTACTTCCGTATGTCTCTAATGTATTTTTCTCGCTACACAAAATTGCAATTCTGCTCCTACAAATTCAAGCCTAGCGACTTCAAAGTTTCGAAGAGAAAAGTTCACAACCATTTAAAGAGTTCTATCCTTGCCTTCTTTTTTAAATTTCCTCTTTGTTTATTGTTGAAAGAGCTTCATTGTTATA
>JAGDQP010018123.1:11386-26377 GCA_022664845.1 Lepisma saccharinum
CTAGCGATTTTGACAAGGAACAGGAAGAAAAAAAAATGACATGGATTGAATTGTTGAAATGATTAAGAACGTTTTTCTCTGAAAGTTTGAGTTCTAGAGTCTAGAATTTGTAGAAGCAGCCTTGTAATTTCTGGCAATTATAAAATTACACTATACGGAATAGTGCTGCAATCGTTGTTTTGCACTAACCTTAATGTTAGTGCTCAAATTGCTACCACAATTTAAACATTTGCAATATTGAGGTATATTCTTCAATATTGGATCTCGAAGATACGAGTTTGAAATAACGAATTATCTTTGTCTTTTAATTAACACTTTTAAGCATATCACGTAAAGAAGAAAGAACCATCAATGTTCAATGTTGTGTTTAACCAACGAGGCTATAATTGAAAATACTTCATGGTGAGTGAATATAGTTAAGAACTTTCTTACTGTTAGATGTGGCTAGAGTTCGTCCAATATAAATGTGCTCATTCAAGGTTGTTGTCCTTTTTGCATTTTGAGCAAACTTATCTCACGATATGTTATCGCTGAGTTTCGATTCAAACATAGTGCATCTGATAGAGAATGGTGAGATATGGATACCAAAATTTAAGGTGCAATTGACAAGCGGGAGCGGAGCTAGAAGGGCTAAACCTTGAAACTCACAGAAGTTAAATAAGGGACATATCCACGGTGATACAGAATAAAGGACGGTACTTTCGGGAGGTGATTCCTGCCATCGATAGAAGTAAAAAAGTTCCTATAAGCATAGGTAAAATTTCGCTTCATTTTTGGAGATACAGCGTTTCCAACTTTGAGCCAAAGTAGACACCTGGCAATGCGAAGAAATGAATAATTCTCAGTAAGTCAGAAACGATTCATTGAATGAAAATTCCGCTTCAGGCACTACGTCGTGTTATTGGATATCTGACATCTTTTAGTGATGATAGAGAACAAACTTAAAGCATACACTACAGTGTTGCCAACTATGGATGGGATAGAAAGGTTCTCGCGATCTTATACAAACTACGGATCTGTCCATCTGAAATCATCCAGCTTGGTTGCTCGATCTCTTTCAAAAGATATTAATTTTTAATACTTATATTCCTTATATAAGAAAAGTTCAAAACGGGTATTCTTTTATTTCTATCTCCATCGATTAATTAGTGGCTGCCATTTTTGCAGTCGTTTACAAGATATGTAATATCTCCATACTGCTTTATCATAGGACATTCAAACAAAAACCATTTCTTCCTTTAAAGTCTGCTTGATAATTTTAGTCCTCTGCATGAAAAACCTAAAACGTAACTGAAGTGGTATAAATCGTATATAAATGTGATTGTCAAAACAGAATAAATTCCTGTTTTAAGAGCGTTTTTCGCACGGAAGGGACTGAATGCCAATGTTGATTTTTTTGCGTAGAAATGCATTATGCTCAGCATATCAGGTACAAAATATGAAGGCTGACATGTGGTTCCGTAATTTTTATGAATTTTTGAAAAGTCAAAACTTCGTACTTTATGCGTATTGGAGACTCGATATCTCTGGTGGGATAAAATATAAAAAATCTATGTTTTTCACATGCTATATAGTTATTTAAGAAGAACATATGGTATAAATTTCAACTTTGATATTTGAGTCTGAACGGATTATTGATTTGAAAATTGGGGTTAATAAAGTTCGTGCGAGCTTTGGAGGTCCAATACCTGGTGTCATACCAGATAGAAATATCAGATTTCCACACGTTATGTACTTTTGTAAGGAGAAACTGTGGCAGAAATTTGAACATTTATATTTGAATTTGAACAGAGTTCCAGATTTGCAAATTGGGGATAAATAATACTCATGCGCGGTTTGGTAATCATATTACCAAAGCTCGCCCGAGCTTTATTAACTACAATTTTCAAATCAATAATCCGTTCCAAATAAATTTTCAAAGTTGAAATTTCGATCATATGTTCTCCTTATATAATTGTATAACATGTGAAAAACATAGATTTTTATAATTTGTCCCACCAGAGATATTGGGCCTCCAATACGCATAAAATACGAAGTCTTGGATTTTCAAAAATTTATAAAAAAATTAAGAAACCACATATCAGCTTTCATATTTTGTATGTTCAATATACTTTGATGTGTAATAGTATAACAATATCAACGTTCACATTTCAATTCCTTCCGTGCGAAAAAAAACCCTTTAAGACAGGAATTTATTCTCTTTTGACAATCATATTGGATACCATTTTGACCAGTTAAATTACGTTTTAGGCTTTACACGCAGAGGACTAAACTTATCAAGCATACTTTAAAGGAAGAAATGGTTTTTGTTTGAATGTCCTATGATAAAGCAGTATGGAGATATTACATTTTTTGTAAGCGACTGCAAAAATGGTAGCCATTAATTAATCGATGGAGATAGAAATAAAAGAATACCCGTTTTGAACTTTTCTTATATAAGTATTAAAAATTATATTTTTGAAAGAGGTCGAGCAACCAAGCTGGATGATTTCAGATGGACTGATCCGTAGTTTGTATAAGTTCGAGAAAACCTTTCTGTCTTATCCATAGTTTGCAACACTGTGGGTGTGCTTTAATTATGTTATTTATCATCACTAGAAGACGTCAAATATCCAATACCACGATGTAGTGCCATTTGAAAAATGTAAATATTAGGCCTATACCTGGTTGGCAACACTGACAATACGGTGACAGCTTGTATTCACTCCTGATGTCCACCATGTTGCTAGAAACATATTTTCTGAAACGGAATTTTCATTCTATGAGTTGTTTTTAACTTATTGAAAATTATTAATTTCTTCCCATTGCTAGGCGTAAACTTTGGGCTCAAAGTTCGAAACGCTATATCTTAAAAATGAAGCGGAATTTCATCCATGTTCATAGGAACATTTTTACTTCTTTCGACGTGAGAAATCTCCTCCAGAAAGTACCGTGATTTATTCTGAATCACCATGGATATATCCTTTACTTAACTTCTGATAATTTCGAGGTTTAGCCCCCTAGCTCCGCTAACCTTATCCATTGCACCTCAAATTGTGGAATTCTCCATATTTCACCATTCTCTATCAGATACACTAGGTTTAATTCGAATCTCAGCGACAACATATCATGACCCTCCCTTGGGAGTAAGGTGGTTTTATGAAAGGTGCTGACTATTTTCTAAGCAATCGTCTTGCAATTTGACGTTTAGTATCCTACGTATGATTTGCAATGAACGGCACAGGTCACGAAATTATAAAGACAAACAACGGACTGACAAGTTGGCTCCTCAGAGTGGGTCATTAACTTGCATGGATATTTCTTCCGTAACTATTAAGTGGGAGTAGAGTGATACATTACGTTGTATCCGGGAGAACGAATAAGTTGGACACATTCTATTTCGGACAATAGGCTTCAATGTGTAGTTGTTTTAATTCACAATTATATGAAAGGCAGCATTTCGAGTAACAGAAATTTCTAGAGAAATGCTTTTACAATATTTTTTATACAAATTATTCCAGAGACCGAATTTCAGTTTCCTTTGGCAAATAGTCTTTCGATTAGTACCGCCTCAATGTTGTGCAACCGTAAAACATCTAATGTTTTCTACTGTTGCTCCGTAAGCTGCGTCAGCTGTAGGATTAGAGGAATGACATTGTATACATCAACAATTTATTGTTTACGTAACAAAGAGCACCTCATGAAATTACAATATGTTTATTAATTATATCATTGAGTCATGGCCCAACCCTAGCAGGACAAGCCATCGGTTCAACGGAGAGCCAACGTTACATCGTTGGGCCACCATGGGCCATGCATTGGCCTCATGACTTGTGTTCCTATAGGGAATACCCAATTTATAATCTAAAATATAACCATGACCATCACTTCCCGTATGTTTTAGTACTGGATCTCACGTTTAGTTGCTACAATTAGATTTTTCTAATCAATTTTACGTTTATAAATGTCATTTGTATTTTGTTAGCATTGATTAATCTATGATATCTTACAAGAACTGTACTAGTTTGGGAAAAAAGCATAAGCCATGAGAATAATATGATAGTGTCGACCTGCGCATGATATGCTATACTGGTATCTCACAGTAAATTAATCGCCTTTGGTTTATTTTGTGTCCCACACACGTTACATCATTAATATATGTATATTGTAAAATTTGCATTCCGTGATTATTTAACCTAGCATACTATAGAATACAGCATTAAATGGAAGTACCGATCGCCATAGCTCAGTTGGTAGAGTATTGGGTTCGCATTAAGGAGATTCTGAGTTCGATATCAGCAGCCAATCATTCTGACTAAAGTTGTCCAGGGTTTTTCTTCAGTCACACCAGACAAATACCGGGATGGTACCTTCAACTTAAGCCCTGGCCGACTCCTTCCAGAATCCTTCCCCCTACCCTATTCCAGACTGAGCCATAGATGTCTAAGAGCCATAAATAAACTCAAACTCAAATTATATATTTAGTATTTAGTAACTATGAGTGACACTTTGTAAAGAATAGTAACATTACGATGTAATGAATAGACAGGGAGGTTGGTTCAAATAATAGGGAATTCTCTAGATAAATTAACTACAGTAACAACTAGGGGAAGAAAGTATTCTTTTGCATATTCAAGCCAATCATCAGATACTGGGGAAAACCTCAGTCAGGATTGTTGGCATCTGGAATCGAATTCGGATCTTCCCGAATTCCAAGGTGAATACTCTATCAACTGTTTTACCCTTTCGATAAATTCAACATGTGAAACAGTAAAAATATGAACGTCAACTAAATAAATAATATTGAAGAATAATTATTTTAAATCGTAATACGTAATCATCGTACTGCCAAAGCGTTGAGTGCAATAGTGGTCCAAAAACCACTTTAAAGAGAGAAAGGAAAGGAACAAAAAAATTCTCCAAGCCTACTTAACGGTTTCTTTAAATTAAGGAAAAAATGTTAACTGTGCACCGAGAAACAATTGTCTTAAAAATGAGATATCGGCACTTTCATTTAATTGAAAATGAGAAAGTTAATATCTCATTGCTAAGAAAATTGTTTCTCGGTGCACAAATAAGATTTTTTCTCAATTTAAGAAACCGTTTTTTATTGTGTAGTGTCAAATCCCACTTATATTTCTTTGACATTAGCTCAGAAGAACAGGAGATTGGTTTTCTTTGCTTTATGTTTTTTCTAGAAAAAAAAAAGTGGGTTGAACTGCTGTTGGACTCAAACATTCAATTGTACCAAGAGTTATCATGTTTGAGAGCGGAATTGATTCAATAATCTGATCTCATAACTTTCCATACGTGTGGGAAAGATTAACAAACTTAAGGATTTATGGATGACTCTCCAATTGTGTTTTGTTTGTTAAAAACAACCGATAAAGATGATAAAAATCAATGAGAAAAGTTACAGTTTAAACGATATAACTCGAAGATATTAATACTAATATAGAAATGTCGTGGAAAATACCCAATGATAGAAATTTAACAATAAGCTATCACAAAATCGCAGTGTTCCGTATTTTCGTTGATTTTTTTTGTATGTATTTTTATGTATTTGAAGTGAGGAAGTACCTCCCATAAGGTCATTGGATCTGACTTTGTTTTTATTTTTTGAGTACGATATCACACTTGTCCACTTTGTATAACCACCGACATGTCTCGTTTCATGTAACATGAATAAATGACACAATAAGATATCATATCATATCATATCATATCATATCATATCATATCATATCATATCATATCATATCATATCATATCATATCATATCATATCATATCATATCATATCATATCAATTAACTACTGAACCATCTTTGGTGTCAAACTAATCTTTGTGAATCTTTTTGAAGGGAATTGATTAAGTTACTTGTGATTCATTCGAAACATTCAATGTTTTATTATGGAGGTAGTAACGTAACAACGCTTAAGGTTGCAAAGGTCAGAGACTGCGGGAGAAACCTGGCAGGAAAGTTCTATATGCATCTGTACTGATTTTTTAATGAAAGTGAAATGAATTTTTAACGGAAGTGAAATGAATTTTAAAAGAAATTTGTAGGGAAAACCTGAAGAAAGTTTGAATTTCATTTCAAGGAAAAAGATGAAGTAAAACTTTAAATACACATAATCAAATGTAAATACGTAAACACTTGTACGGTTTAGACTTTTTTTTGGGGAAATAGACCAACAAACATAAACGTCCCTTGTCCTAAGGTAAAACTTTCGGAACTCAGAGTTTTTAGGATTTCAGAATTCCAGATAAAGTTTGTACAAATTAATTGATGTGTACTTACTGATACATATATGTAATATTTGCATATATATGTTTTATATATTTGCCTGAAAGGGAGATACTGCATTACTGTGGGATGAAAATTAAGATGTTAAGTCTTTCAAACAATCCATATTTTATTAGCATAATGTGTTGTTAATAAAAAAGCATTTGGACAAGCCAAATAACATGAAAGTGACAAAATAATGACAAGATAGAGAAGAGACTAACGACAAAAGAGCTTAGAAGGTAACATTAAAGGGTAACATAGAGGAAAAGTCATAGAAATGAATAAGAAGGAGATGTTGAGAACAATGGTAGAAGGCAAATAATAATATACTGGAGTAATAAGATAAATTATTAAAATACTTACATTGTAAAAACTGTTTCTTAAAATTGAGAAAATGTCTTCTATCTGTGCACCGAGAATTTTTTTCTTAGAAATGAGGCATCAACATTCTCATTTCATATAAAATGAAAATTTGTCGGTTTAGAAATAAGTTTACTGACCTTATTTTCCAACCAACATGTTTTCATTTTGAATGAAATGAGAATATTGATATCTCATTTCTAAGAAAAAATTCTCGGTGCAGAGATAAGAACATTTTTCTCAAGTTTATGAAACCATTTATTACAGTGTACCAATAAATACAGCACAAGAAAATCACTGGAGAAAAGCACATAAAAGGAAGTAACAAAATAGACAAGACATGCTAACAATTTCGAAATTTTAATGAACATTTTTCAGATTCAATATAAATAAAAGTGTACACTATTAGATAATGTGAATATTCATGAAAAGTAACACTATAAAAATATAAAACTATATTTAGTAACGATTCTATTGGTCATCTTTAATTTACTATTTCTTATTTTCATGGAGATGAAGAGCATAGAAAGCATTATAGGCTTGTGCACGTTAGAGATTAATTACCACACAGCCTCAAAATCAAATTTTTTAATTTTTTCATGAATTGTTAAAAAATACATTTCATGAAATTAGTAAGAACTTTTTAATCTGAAAGTGAACGACCTTTGGCTGCGTTTAGGTAAACCAAGACTTTAGGATCGCGAGATACTTTAGGATTGACAATGGTTCCTTTATGGCTTGACACTTCAATGGTAAAATTCGTTTAATAATTTACAAGGTATATTATTCTTGAATTTTAAATTAAAATTTAGAACTCTGTCATAATAAATTTAAATAAATCTACTTTAAGTAATATTTTGTGTACACTTGGAAACGCGTTAGTATTTATTGCACTAATTAACATTAAAATGTTAGACATTCATTCTTTAATTATGTTTATAATTGAAATTCGTTGATTATTTAGCCTTAATGTTAAAATTTAGAATTCATGGAAACAAATTTCCAAATAACTTAAACGTAAAATACATGTTTTTAATTTAAACTTGATTTAGGTGACGAAAGAAAACTTATTATTCATATTAAAACTGACGAGTCAGTAATATTGACGAGTCAATAATATTGGAAAGAATCTTTAGAATATTTTCACGTAAATATTTTTAATGAATTTTGTTGTTTGATATCTACAAAGAGGAAATGTATTGGCAATCATGATCAGGTTTGTTGTAGCAGCAACGACGTATTGTTGTATATTTAATCTTCTGTTTAGTTTATTAATTAAAATTATTTCCATAGTTCGGGCCTTCAATTTTTGTTTCAGAACTATGGAATGCTTTGCAGGAGAAAGGAAATTCGTTTTTGTTAACTGAAGAAATAATGAGAGGTACATTTGAGTAAATAATTCCTAGGTTTTAGATAAGTTTATGGATTAGAGAGAGGTTGGAAATAAGGGTAAGGTCAAGCAAATATTTTCCTTCTCATTTATGTTAATTCTGACTTCCATTTGGACCAAGATAGTACATTCCAAAGAAGCCAGCTACTAATGTACACATGCATTCGCTAAGTATTTAATTATTCTTGTAAGTAAAATACACACAACAAACATTCTGTGATTATTCTTTTGGTAGGACATGCCATCTTAACCATGCCATGATTGCCTTAAGTTTATCAATATTTAACTAGTTACTAAAACCTCAACTAAAATTTGCCCTCGTTTATTTTATTTGTCAATATTAAATTTATATAATTATACACTGTAAATAAACTTTTTCTTAGAATTGAAAAAAGTTTTTTTTTCTATACACTTTGAAATAAATTTCTCAGAAATGAAATATCAACATTCTAATTTCATTCAAAATGAGAACATGCTGATTTGAAAGTAAGTTCAGTGATTTTATTTCAAAACCGAGATATTTTCATTTTGAATGAAATCTAAATACTGATATCTCATTTCCATCTGAATATTGATATCTAGATGCACAGATAAGAACTTCTTTCTCAATTTCAAGACACCATTTTTTACAGTGCACCTTATACCAATTGTTCTGGTTTTTAATTTTAGAGCTTTTGTATTCGAACGTGTACTGTTGCGTATGTTAAGGGGGAAAATTATTA
Organism: Lepisma saccharinum; assembly: GCA_022664845.1. Lineage (NCBI taxonomy): Eukaryota > Metazoa > Arthropoda > Insecta > Zygentoma > Lepismatidae > Lepisma > Lepisma saccharinum. Next base: position 20,130 of record JAGDQP010018123.1, read on the forward strand.
CTTCTAGCTGTACATTATTTTAAAGCTAAACTACAGTACCTATAATATATCAAATTTTCCGAGTTAATAAGTAACGCTATTTTAAAATTAATTAGGATTAAATACTCATTTATATTTTATTGATAATGAGAAATATTTTACACCATTCTTATTAAAATATGTTTTATAAATATTTAATTGAACTAGTCTAAAACAAAATCTAAATATTTCTGCAAAATGTATTGTTAACTCGTCCCTGATTGTAACCTAAAGCTAGAACTCATGTAAAAGAAATAAACTATAGTTATTGGTGGTAATAAACTTTTAACAGTTATCGAAAAGTTTTTCGAAAATACTGTTTTGAAAATTGTATTAAAATTAGCAGAAAGAGAATTCGAGAAATAAGAATTTGAGAAAGAAATTCGAAATTAAAAAGATAAAACAGAAGTTCGTTTTTAAGTGTTTGTGTGTGTTGTTTATTGTACCTAAATTATACCATATAATTCAATAAGTAAGATTAGTAACATAGAATATGATATTGATATGGAATGTCACTGTCCTGAAACAATACAATATATCAATGGTGGAGAAATGTAGGCAACAGCCATTGTAGTTACGAATCGAAACTACGTTTCCTAGAATTCATGTGTATCACATTATTCACTAAATCTACAAGAACTTGGATAAAACTAAACTGGTCTAGCAGCACAGACTATCGGGCCACTATTACCTAATACTGGGTCAATAACACGGATATCGATCATGGTTGGCCCAGTATTGGGCAGAAAATTGGCCCGACATCTTGTACTGCTTGGGTACATAATCTTATTAATGTTATTGTCAATAAGCTATACAATATAACAATGTTAAGGTTATTGTCACTTGGAAATTACTTGATTCTACTAAGATTACTTTAATTTGAAGCGAACGTCAGAATTAGTTGTTAGTATTCCATTGTTTTATGTTGAGTTATTTATTACAGGAGCACAAGTAACGTTCCTGGTTGCATTTGTAGAGGACGCAAAATCCTAGGCGGACAGAAATTTTTCCTCAATGAAGATTTTGGAATCTTTTTCTCTCCTAACTGACAACTTTTTGCTAGAGAAATGGTATTGATTATGTTGTTTTCTTATATCCTTAATTTTGGCGTGTTTCATGCCAACAGATTGTTCATGCACAGTAAATTGGTTTCTTAAAATTGAGAAAGAAGTTATTATTTGTGCACCGAGAAACAATTTTCTTAGAAATGAGAAGGCATTAAGACATTAAGTTTAAAGTAAGAATGCTGATATCTCATTTCTAACATATTGTTTCTCGGTTCACAGATAAGAACTTTTCCCTCAATATTAAGAAACTGTTTTCACTGTGTTAAATGCACTGGGAGGTTAAGTATTTTTTCCCCACTGCAGCTGAGACTAATTTGCACCTTTATGTGAAACGTAACTAACTAAATTTTATTTTTTAAATTTGAATTTAATTTTCAAGGCCTTTAGGCAGCTTTGGCTCAGGACCAGTAACTGACTGAAAGAAAGGCGATTCTTTCTAACATGGTTAAACAAGGGATGATCAGATTAGGGGGCATAATTTGTACAATTCCGTTCTTTGTCAATGTTTACACTTGAAATAATAGTTGTAAGGTGATTTTAATAATAGTGAACGTTGATTCGTAACTTCTGGGGATATCAGAGTACCCTTGAGTATCTGGTTCGTGGACATCTTAACTTCTACGAGGTAAAGATAGATAATGTATTCCGTACGATAGAACACAACGTGAAATGGAAATGCAAGAGTCAAGTTAGAATGTCACAATTCTAGGTCTAGACACAAAAAGTGAATTGATAATACGATTTTATTGCCTTTTCTGACCGAAATATGATCTTAGATCATCAATTTGAAAGGAAATTCAGAACAATTCAAAATTCCCTTGAAACAATTAGGACTATTTCTGAGATTCAATTTCAGCTAAATCGTTACATATGTTACTAATTTCTCTCTCAAAGTGTTGAGAAATATGAAGCTTAAGATCTCAAAGACTTACGGAAACACTAAGCAGTGCTGTATCATAATTACAAGAAATAAATAATTACGACTGCTTTATATTTCAAGATCAGAAAATCACAGGAATTTCCAGTGTCGCAAATTATCTAAGTGTGAAACTTGAAAAGGTAGTGAATGAATTAAGTGTGGTGAAAAGGAAGACTGAGGAACTGAAGAAACAACTGACTGTTACTAGTGATCTTTTGGATAAACCTGAAAATCAGTCCAGTAGAAACAATCTAATATTTCGGAATATTGGTGATTGTAATGGATCTGAATCCTATGGAGAATCAGAAGAACGTGTTATACAGTTTGTTACAAAACAACTTAAAGTGGACTTAAATTCTACCCATTTAGAACAATCGCATAGGCTTGAACATGGTCGTAATGCCCCGATTATTGTCAGATTTTCTTCTTTCAAGAAAAAGACCGAGATACTAAAAAATGCTTTTTGTGCAAAAGGGACACGTGTTATTATTACTGAGGATTTTTTCGGCTTCTATACGTGAAACTAGGAGGCAACTATAGTCTTATTTGAGGGATGCTCGATCAAGAGTGGATCGTGCAAAACTTCAATATAACAAACTGTATATAAACGGTAGACCGTACACTCTAAGAACTACAGAAAAGTGAAAAAATGTCGCAAGAAGAAAACCTACTAAATAAAACTCCAGAAGTTGTAGCACTGTCAGGCTCCAAACCCTAGTTGCACCGAAAACAATGGAAAGTAAACAGAGGGTGAGGTCAGCCCGTTCAACCTTGACGCAGCCTGGAAGAAGCAGAGTTTGACAGCAGGAATGCCGAAGGGGGCAATTAAGTTTCCTTTACCAAAAAGCAGTGAACCGTGCAAAAGAACTCGAAACATATCGTGGAATATGATGTTAAAAATATATTATCAGAACAGCAGATCTCTATGTGGCAAAATTAATGACTTTTTAGTAGTGTTTTGTCAAATTATTATGATGTGACTGCAATTACTGAAATGTGGACTAATGAAACACATTATGATAATGAATTATTTGACAATAGAAACACTGTTTTAAGACAAGATCGAAATATAAAGAAAACTGGTAAATCAAGTGGTGGTGGTGTTGTTGTCGCTGGCTTTAAAAGTACAATCTATGTTTATTGAACAGTTGCGATGATAACTATGAATGTGTTATAGCCAGAATTACAGTAGGGGGGAAATCATTGTTTGTTTGTGTTGTGTATTTGAACCAAACTCCTGTTTAGAATTGTATGGTGATTTATTTGTGGGTACAGAGTCAACTTTTCCACAAGGTAGTAATATTCTTCTTGTCGGTGACTCCAATTTATCACAAGTTTCAAATATAGATTTCGATTTTGGAAATAGAACACTTAAATGTAGGAATTTATATGATTTCATAACTTTTTATGATCTTAAATCATTAAATAATTCTGTCAATATCAATAATCGCACATTGGATTTAGTTTTATCTAATTTAGAACACATTGAAGTTACTAGGGAATTGTTGCCGCTAGTATCAATAGACCCCACCATCCAGCTATAGTAATAAATTTATATAAGCAAAAAATTACAGAAATCAAACAAATAAACAATACTTTTGGTTACAATTTTAGGAAGGCTGATTTTATGATTTTGTATCGGGAACTAATGGAAGCTGATTGGGATTGCTTAAAAGAGTATAATAATGTTAACGACATAACTTTATAATATTATTTATGAAATATTTGACAAATGTGTACCCCGCAAAAGAAACTCTGTCCCAAAGTATCCTTGCTGGTTCACTAAAGACATTATTACGAAACTCAAGGTTAAAACAATTTATCATAAAATGTCTACATACAAAATTGAAAATTCTGAACCTTTTTATCAGGAATTTGTTCGATTGCGTAGGGAAGTCAAGAATTACATAAAAATAGCCTATAAGACCTTTATATCAAATTCTGAAAATAATATCAACACTGAACCTGGTCAGTTGTGGAAATTTATTAAAAACAAAACATCTTCCCCCAAATGTATTGAAATTCGAAGGTCAGGATTTGTGTAACAATGAAAAAATAGCTAATACGTTTGCACAGTATTTCCAATCAGTGTTTCTATCCTCTTCTCAACCGTTCAGTAATTTTGATAGTTTTTGTAGGCTTTACGATGAAATCGGAATATTGTCTGTTGACAAAATACATCTGAATGAAATAGAAAAGGCTATCAAGAATCTAAAATCCAAAACGTCAGTTGGATCTGATGGCATACCCTCTTATATAGTTAAAGGATGTATTGATATATTTAAATATCCACTATTTATTATGTTCAACTTGGCACTAAAAAAAAAAAAAAAAAAGTGTACTTTCCATGGCAAATGGAAATCTGCTTTAGTTTGTCCTTTACCGAAAACAACGACAGACGATAAATTATCAACCACAGGCCTATAGCAATCTTACCAGTCTTTGCAAAAGTTTTTGAACAGATTTTGTATCAACGAATTATTAATCATGTGAAGCCAGTTATCTCAACTAAACAACATGGCTTTGTTTCACAAACATCTATTGTAACGAACCTTGCAATTGTTACTGATTTTATTGCAAACTCGTTGCACGAAGGAAAGCAGTTCGATGTGATATATATTGAGTTTGAAAAGGCGTTTGACAAGGTTAATCTCAATATATTGCTAAGTAAATTAGATCACTATTACTTCTCTCCTTCCTTGATTAAGTTCATATGCTCTTATCCAACTAATCGCAGGCAGTCTGTTCTATTTCAGGGATACAAATCTAATGATATACAGCACTCTCAGGAGTTCCGCAAGGCTCGAATCTTGGACCATTGTTATTCCTCTTGTTCATTAATGACCTGCCTGATTTCATACCGGATAATGAGAATGTGCTATTTGCGGATGACCTCAAAATATATGCAAAAATTAATTCCATGAAAGATGCCATAAAACTACAGCATAGTTTAGACAACTTTCAGTCAATACGAAGTTTTATAATTCAGTAGAAATAAAACGATTTATTGATTTAAGTATTAAACTCATAAGTATGCATTAAGTAGACCCGATTTAGTTAAAGATCTTGTTGTCACGTTTGATATGAAATTGACGTTTAACAGCCACATTACAAATGAAGTTTTTAAAATGTTAGGATTTGTAATAAGGATGGGAAGAGAGTTTAATAACGTTTGTACATTAGAGAAAATGTACTATGCGTATGTTTCTTTCTAAATTAGAATACGCTTCTACGATTTGGAATCCGCATCAACTAAAAAACCAACAACAACTAGAGAAAATACAATCCAAATTTCTTAAATTTCTAACCCATAAACTAACTCAGATCTACCCTACTTATGAAAATTACGATACAATTATTATGAACTTTAATTCGCAGACGTTAGAGGAAAGGCTCTGTATTTCTGATCTATTATTTCTTAGAAAAGTAACTCAAAATGGCTTGGATTGCACAGACTTAGTATCACTGTTACAGTTTCGTGTCCCCTCATTAAAAATTCGCGTAGACAACACTGGTCTTTCCCAGTGCAAAAAGGCAAGGGCAGATATAATGATGAAGTCACCAATCTGGAGAATATGTACTACCTACAATGAAATGTGTAGAACTTGCATCGCATTGGATATATTGTATGTGATAAGTCTACCAAAACATTTAGAGATATTGTAATAAAACATATCTGTAAATGAGCACTGTAAATATAGACACTCTAATTAGGCTATAAAGTCTGTTGTGTTGACAATAAATAAATAAATAAGTCCTTTTATGAAAGTAGGTCCATTGTGCAAAACAATTATTGTTAAATACACAGGAAAAAACGATTTCTTACAATTGAGAAAAAGTTCTTTTCTGTGCATTGATATTTTTTTTTCTTAGTAATTAGATATCAGCATTCGGATTTAATTGAAAATGAGAACATGTCGGTTTGGAAATAAGATTACTGATCTTATTTTCAAACCGGTATGCTCTCATTTTAAATTAAATGAGAATACTGACATCTCATTTATACGAAATTTTTTTCTCTGTGCACAAATAAGAACTTTTCTTTCAATTTTAAGAAACCGCCTTTTACTGTGTAGCATTAAAGCTACGTTTGATGTATATAGTACGTAGAGGATGTAGAAGTCACATTGAAATATTATTCTACAGTGCATTATGATGTAACTTTCCTTAGCAACAAACTCTTTGCGACGATTTCTGCTTTCATTGATGCTAATTCCGTTTTCAAATATGGACGGAAGTATAGT
>JAGDQP010018123.1:26477-37170 GCA_022664845.1 Lepisma saccharinum
TTAGAGTTGCTGCAATTTTACTCTGGATGTTTTTAAAAAAAAGGTAATTTAAAACTATGGCGAGTCGGCGTTTTTTGTGCAAACAAACGAAACCAGACCTTGCGGGTGAGTTTGCTCATTCCGTCGGCTCTTGGATGTTACGGTGACGTCACACTACAATGATTGATAATTGTTTTGGTGGGGGTGGGATTTGATACCAGGCCGAGCGGAGTTGGGTAATGAGTCGCATCCGGCATTTTTCCCTCTCTCTCTCTCTAAAAAGTTTATTACCCATCTCTTGGTCTCCCGAAATTTGAATATGTTGGTTTTGGTGCAACAGAGGAACATATTAATTAAACAGGTTGGAATGAGCAAAAATTTATGAGCCATGGACAATACCGAGCTTCATCATTGTAACATTAATTGTTTATATCCTGGTTACTAGATGGAGGAAGATTTCATGCTAGGTGATTAAAGTTAGTCCGTCGGTATGCGGAATTTCACTATAACTTTTTTGGTGTTTCATCAACTTTGAGAAAACTGTTTATAATTACTCTGAATAGCTTGAGACTCACAATAAAAACATCCTAATATTTGATGTTAGTAAAAGTGAAAAATTATTAAACTTAAAATTGTTGAAGTCATATAGTAATCTAACGGAGATCATTACCACAAGATCACGCAGAGATCTGACGAAGTCAGGATTACACAAACAAATCCAGAAGTTCCCGTACAAGTACGCTAATACAAAGACAGAGAAATCGTAAATGATCTGTAAAAGTATGTTAGATGAATGCTTCAGTAAAGAGCAGTCTGTGGAGTCTTCACTGTGTTTATACGGTGTGTTTCCTAGTACAACAAAACCCCGTTAATCTTTTATCTGTGCGACTGAGGGCAAGGTCGGAACGCAAGAAAGAACGGATTATCAGAGGACAGTAAAGCCTAGAGGAACAAAGAAATCCATTGATAATTTTAAAAAGAAACTAGGAAACAGTCCGAAAAAATATACGCCTTTTCAAAAGTCCCTGCTTTAACAATAAATACTCGTAAAGTAAAACACCAGAAAGCACTGGCTAAGTGTCAGAACTACTGACTCAACAATGTACGTACTGTTTCAAGGACAAGTACACGAATTCGCCGTCATTGTTCGACCTGCGTCATGGTCGGATTTTGCGTCGAGTCGAACTATCGGAGGTTGGATTACCGCGGTTCTACTGTACATTAATTTTGCCGATTTGGACTCTTTAATTCACGGAAAAGAAGAAAGATAATTTGATCATTTCTTTCCATTTTGCTGTTTTTGCTAAGCAATACTTTTCGGATTACGAAAAATGTAGTGTATGTAATGTAGGGGTATGTTGGTTCCTTTCCTACGTTTAAATATAGTGCAATTTGCTCCAACCCAAATCGCATGCGAATGACATTTTTTTTTAGAATATACAAGTTTCCGCTTCATACATGTTTGAACTAATTATGAAAGAAAAAGCCGAGACTACAGTAAACTTCCACTTTAACAAAACTTCCGCTTTATGCCATTTTCATTTTGGACAAAATTTCGTGTAACAACCAATATTTATCATGTTTTCGTAAACGGAATTTTAAATTTGTCGGTATATCTATGCGTGACTTCTATTCTTCTCCACAAGTGCATAATTTAAATTTGTTTCAACCTCAGAGGTTATATTTTATACTAATAATCACTTATAACACTTTACGTGAATTGAATTGTATTATTCCCTTTAGGCAACTTTGGCTCAGCCCGGAATAGAGCACAGGAGAGGATGTGTGAGGAAAGTCAGCCAAGGCCTAGTTAAAAAAGTACTATCATAGTATTAATCTTGATGTTCACCTATTCTAATGAAATGTTACCTAACGTCTAAGACCTAAGCCTCACATTACGCTAACCCAAAGACTGAAAATAACTTTAAAAAATGAAGAAATTAAGTCACTGTGACTGAGCAATCGCCCAGCATTACCTAATCTAATGATCGGCTCAATTTACACACTGATAACTACGATTTAAGATCAAAGCGGTAGTCTTTCATATATCTTAAATTTGCAGTTTACCTAGATTTTTAGTTTTCTGACTACTGGATTCTCTAACAAATTGATGACGAAATGTTATATATTATGCTTCCTTGCCTTGTCGTTAGTTATCAGACGGAACGGAATAGCAGAAGAATTTGATAAATTTCTTGTATAGTTCACTTTCATTTTAGGATAAGATGATGCCCTTCAGATACAAAATAATAGGTACAAAGATGAGTAAGAACCAAATCATAAAGAAATGATTTCAATGCTGAATCGTATGTAGCAGTAAATGTACTTTTAAACATTAAACAGAGTTGAAACCAAAATGTAAAGACTTGCTTTCTAATACACTGTAGAAAATAGTTTATTAAAATTGGGAAAGAAGTTATCTGTGAACCGAGGAACAATTTTCTTAGAAATGAGATATCAGCATTCTCATTTAATTGAAAATGTGTGCATACCGATTTCGAAATAAGATTAGTGATCTAAATTTTCAACCGACATGTTCTCATTTTAAATTAAACGAGAATGCTGATATCTCATTTCTAAGAAAATTGTTTCTCGGTGCACAGAACTTTTCTTCTCAATTTTAAGAAACATTTTTTTCCTGTGTATGCATTTCACATACAATATTATAGATATTTCTACTACTACTACTACTAATGATAAAAGTATAATGGTTTTTGTTGTAACGGGTTTAAACATTTGTGGGAGTACATTCAAATCAGTGGTTTGGAACCCATATAAACATAATCGGTGTGTCTCGTTTCACCATTGGAAGCTCGTTTAGGACGATTATAACAAGTCAAACGAAAAGCATACGAGAGAAAAGCATGAATGGTTAACTCGTGATTTTCGTCCTAATTGAACATGTAACTTCTAAGGACAGAACTTACTATGAACGTGGAATCTGAACCACGCTCGAGTTCGTATCCGACTTGCGGTGCTACTCGCCACCAAAGCGGCACTTTCTCACAATCTTATCTTGCCTTTATGGTAGTGCTGAAAAAAGCATGAATGGAATGATTTGAAGAACAAAACGAATTTTTAAAATGTTAAGATCCGTAATTTTTTACCTGAAAACCAATTCAATTTTAGCTGATGACTTAAGACCAAGATGTTGCTTATTATACCCACAAGTATACTAAATATACCCTGGGTAACCTACCAAAATCTGGTCATCTTGAAAACAATAAAATAATAAACACATCCTTTTCTTCTTTGTAGTCTTAGTCCCTTTATTACAATTGATTTTTAAAATTGAACACATAAATATATAGTTCTTACGAATTATACGGCTATTGATTAAAATTTTAAAAGTTCATTTGGTGTAGAGTATTATTTTCAAAGTTTTGAAGATGTATTTGTGGAAACAAGTTTACAATTCCTTTATTTTTCCTTTTAGACTGAAGTTTTTTTTAAAAAATCAGAACCTTTAAAGAAATCTGTTTTGATGTGATGTGAGATGCAATGATTTTTCTTAACATCTAAAGGTATCGAAAAATGTCCTGTCGGAATTATACTCGACAATTTAAAGCACACATTTATGAAAATGATAGATGTAGCATCAAAAATACACGGTAAAAGGCGATTTCTTAAAATTGAGAGAAAAGAAATTAACTGTGCAGCGAGAAACATATTTTCTTAGAAATGAGACATCAGCATTCTCATTCAATTGAAAATGAGGGCATGTCGGTTTGGAAATAGATAAGTAAGAGTGCTGATATCTCATTTCTAAGAAAATTGTTTCTCGGTATGCGTATAAGAACTTTTTTGTCAATATTGATAAAAAAGGTTTTATCCAGTGTAGTTAACGTCGCCAACGAAAATGTTCTGTCAAAGTGATGGAAGACCATGAACTCAATTGTGGTAGGGCTCGTTAGAACGGGAAGTAAATAATCCACCATCCATGCCGTGTTCACATAGTCAAGGGCTCAGAACCGTTGTCTCCTAAGGTAGTTGTCCAACTAATATAACAATGATAGTTGGATAGTTCGATATTTGGAGAAATCTTTGGGTGCACCGAAGTTTCTCAATCAAGGCGGATAACGGGTTCACGAAACACTCCACCTACATATGGATTTGATTTGATCTCTTATACAAAAGGTCAACTCCCTTGCGATTCACGAGTGCAAGCTCTTTAGTTTTAAATTTTTCGTGGACACGCTCCAGGTGTTAAGAACATACAGTTGTATTGATGATTTGATCAGCTGTCAGCATTTCGCAATGCACAATACCACGTTTAGTCAAACAAACATAGAGCATATTCTTCCTATATTGTTTAGGGGAGGTTCTGACGCCATCTAAGAGTGTCATACAGGATCCACTTCTCATTAAATGTTAGAGACTATGCCAACATTTAATCATTGTCAACTCACGTGTGAACCAGTGCCTAATTTACACTATTTTCTCAGATGATGGACGTTAAACGGGTAGCTTCTGCACTAAATTTGAATTATTGTACCACCTTCTCACAGATTTCCCAGTAACACACGCGTTGATTAAACGTTGATAAAACCGTTTAATGTTAGGCCTTTCGACGGCTGTATACAACCAAAAGACGAAACAACGTTAAATCGTGAAATCAACGATTTTTGGTTGTATAAAACTGTTGGAAAGGCGGACATTAGACGGTTTTATCAACGTTTTATCAACATGTGTGCTATTGGGGTTCGACCATTCTCCGTCTCAAGAGCCGCTAACAAAACCTCACTTATAAATGATTGTCGGTGCCCGTAACATTTTTTCGTGCTCCAGAGATTCATCGTCTTTTTTTGGAATTGTCTGTCCTATCTCTTGAGTGTCCGGTCACTCATAACTTCAGTACCAAAGTTCTGCGTATATTATGCGTGCCGCTAGACTGGTTTTACAAGTACTCATACAACATCTACGCCCGTATAAAGAACATTCTACGGGGTCATCATATTTTACCGCTTTTTCCTGAACGTACACGGTGCAATGATAGGAAACCTATACCAGCTGAATAGGTCAACCGACACCATAGAACATTGATTTGTCACCTCAATTATGCTTGTTGTTTGTTTTACTGTTTGCGCAGCACTTGGAGCTCGAAATCCGCATGGAAAGGGCGTAAGCCATAGTGCTGTTACCGCCCATACAATTCATTTTATCTTATCGAAACCCGGAAAAATCACCGAAACATTTTTGGTAACGTTAATAATATACATGACATTTACTAAAACCAGAAAAATCTGTTGCCTTTAGTTTATACCTTTACTAGTCTCTTCTCATCTACTGATTTATAAACAATTTGGAGTTATATGGGCCGCAGTGGCTAAATGGTATAGCGCTCACCTCTGGTTCTAGGGAACGTCTGTTCGATCTCTGCTCATGCCATGTGGGCTTTGTGGTGAGCCGTGCGCGTGGGTTTTCTCGACCCACTTTCTTCATTCCACCAATTCATCTCATCATCATTTATCCGGCCTGAGCCAAATTTACCTAAAGACATTGCAAATTAAATTCAAATTTAAAAATATGTGAGTTATATAGAATTTACATAATTTTAAATTATTAACACTAATTTTATTGTTGCTTCCCATCATTTATAGGCAATTGCATGAATTAAAAAAAAATACTCCAGCGACCTTGGACGGTGTGACAGAAAATAAACAATGATCTTATTCAGAATAGTGGGGAAGTCGAGAGTGAACAGATTTTAGAAAAATAACATGAAGGCCAAATTATAGATTTCCTATGTACTCACAACACCATCATGAGTATTGCAATTCAATACATGACTGATTATTTATTTTGTGTGCAAAACGCAAAGCGACTACAAGGTACGTGTTATATATTATTTAGATATATGAGGAGGAAAATGTTACTAGTTTCTTGGCACTTTCTCTTTATTTTACATTATTTTCTTTAGTTCACAATGGTTCGTAGTGTCTTCAAATCTTGCAACGTTAATTTAACTCATTTCCGGACGTCATAGAATGATGAAATTTTGCACAGCGACGTAAGTCTGGTGCCCATTGTTATTTTCATATATTTTTATATATTTATATCTTTTAAAAACATATTTAATTATTGTTTTAATATTACGCATAAATACAGCCTGCAACGATTTGGCGTTTGACTGGTTGCAGAACACTTTCGGATTTGGGTAGAAAAGAAATAAAAACTTTTCTTAAAGAATTCGTACTAAAAATAATAATAATAATTTTGTTCATGCATGAATAAAAATAAATGCATGGAGCGCGCCAGTTGAAGAATTTATAAAGTGACTGTATATGGGAGCGCGCCCCACGCTTTTCTTTCTGGTCATGCATAAACAACATTATTTTATTGTTACTTTTTAGTACGAATTATTTAAGAAAAGTATGTCTTTAAAAAGTTTTTTTACCTTTTAATCAATAATAACAATTCACCTTTTAATTTGAAAATTTATATAAGGGAGCATAAATCAAACTGTTTAGCCAGAATGTCTCCTTCCTCTAAAAATAAGGTTGAGAACAACAAGTTGGTTTGTGACCTTTAAAAGGCTTCCGTTGGATCCATTAAAGTTTAAGTGAAGCTCGATTTTAATGAAAGTGAAATTATGTAATACAAGAGTGCATACTGCTACTACTACTACTAATAAGTTGATTTGAATTTTCTTTATGACCTTTAATAATCTCTGGCTCAGTCCGAGATAGAATGGGAAAGATAGCGGCCAGAACCTTGCTTAAGTTGTCATTCTGGCATTCTTCTGGTGAATTTGAGACAAAACCCTGTAAAATCTCAGTTATGATAGTCAGCCGCGGGATTCGAACCTGTGGGTCTACCCATTGCTATTCCAAAAGCCGTGACGTTGTCGCATGGGCCCCGGGAGCTGAGTAAAAAAGTTGATATTGAGGCTTCAGCTTGGAGAAATATGGTCTTCTAAGTCATTCAAGAAAAACTAGATATTCTTTCTTGAATTAGAGCAGATTACTTTTTAAATAATTATGGGAAACGAAGTCTCAGAGTCAATATTGACATCCTTAAATTAACCTGCTTTTATCGGAAGAATATATTTGTCAAGATTATCTGTACAATTTAGATACAACACATATATTACAGGTTAATAGCATTTTAACCTTGTTAAGAGTATAATTTCTTCAATATCTACGAACTGTTCTGAGCTTCATTAGCTTTGGTGTTCTGTTATTTTAAAACATAATATTTGTCCACTTTTTATCCTTACAATTCAATACAAAAATTATTAAAGCACTCTCAAATTTAATCATAATCAATCAATTTTTCCTATATTTATCCTACACATTGGATGTCGTTACAGGAATGGATAATGATGAACAGCTTATTAAAAGATACTAAGCAATAACGCTTTTAGTACAGGCTAAGCACCTGCTCTTCAACATAGTCGGTGAAAGAATGTTAGCAACAATACTATTTGACCTTAATTAAAATAGTATCCAGTCCCTGGGTCTAGTGGCTAAGATCACTGTTTACGAAAGAGGCACTGAAAACGCACATAGGTTCGAACCCTGTTACCGGAGTTTCTGATTAGGATTTTCCAAGAAATTACTCAGTTTCTCCAGGCGATTGCTAGTATGGTACCTAGAAGGAGAACCTGTAGGTTACATACTCCATTCCTTTCCCCGTAAAAGTGCTAATCTGGGGATCTCATTCGTCAGACTTTTACTGGACTGCAATTAGATCACATTTGCCTGTCGAGCCCATGAGAACGGAAATCAAAATATAATTAACTCAAAACTTTTACAGGATGGAACTGAGGGACATAATGGGTAATGCGGTTTTAATAATAATAATAATAATAATAATAATAATAATAATAATAATAATAATAATAATAATAATAATAATAATAATTTCTTATTTATAATATGCATTATTCAATACTGCTAAACAAGTCTTCAGTACAATAATTGTGTCCAGAAGATTAGTAGGCCTGATCTATTTTTGATTCCTTCCTAGTAGATCTCTATTTTAAAAAAGAGAAAACTAATAATTTTAAGCCACGCTAGTTTAAATTATGACGTCGAAATTGTTGAAAACACCAGGAAATAAGATGATCAATACGGTGTCACCTGTGTGGTATTTTGTTGTTGTCTATAAGTGAAATTCTCAAAACTGGGCGAGAAAAAATGGTATCAGTGACAAGCTTACTTGCGGATTTAGCGGCCATACGACTCCTGAAACAATAAACTCAGCATTGCATCGTATAAACCTGAATGATACAGCTACATCCTCATTACTCAGTTCCTGTATGTATACATATACATATATATCTATCTATCACAGAACATTTTCCTTACTAGAGAGTGACGTGCGAAGAGTACGGAGTGGGTATATGGGGCTATCATTCAATTTCCCGTTCCCGTATTAGGGAAGAGCAGTGAACAGAGCTATCTAAGCCCTAACTCACAATTCATCAGCTTTTAGTCTCCCATTAGTTTGAAAATTGCAAAACGCCCAACTGAAGAGAAATGTAAGGAATTTTTCACTAAAAAATGGTGTTAAATCTTAAACCTAGGACCAAACACGGATTAAGTGACACAATAGGGGAAAAGAAGTTCAAAGTCCATATTTTCTTTTAGAAAACTAAACGATATGAATTGAAATAAACGCAAAGGATGTTCATTTCATTTAAAACGAGAACACGATGGTTTGAAAATGAGATTAGTAAAATTTCCAAACTGACATGTTCTCATTTTAAATTAAATGAGAATGTTGATATCTCATTTCTAAGAAAATTATTTCTCAGTTCACAGATAAGAACACTTTTTTTTTCTCAATTTGGTAAAAACAATACCAAAAACTACAAATATAGATGAACAAAAAGAAAATACAAGTCGAAAATAAACAAGGAAGAAATTGACCTGAAGCTCCGTTTTCGAAAGAAATAGTGTCACTTGGAATCACTCGTCTCAAATAGTCAAGGTTATATTGAAATAAAGTATTTAACAAGTAAGTTTTTCTTACAGTCACCATCGTTAATGAAGTAACCTAATGTTGAATTTTTTGTATTTAATTTGTAAATCTTTTAGGAAACTTTGGCCCAGGCCGTATGGATTGTGATAGGATGCATTGGCGGAATGAATAAAGTGGGAGGAAACAGGAGTACCCCGAGAAAACCGACGTACACGGCATGGCATAAGCATGGATCGAACCAACGACCCTAGTACCAGAGGTGAGCGCTATACCATTTAGCCACCGCGGCCCACAGTAACCTAATATTAGCAGGTAAAGTCAGCCAAACACGCGATCCCATCAAACGATTAAACTTCGATGAATGACGGCAGTGTTTGTTACATTTTAAGTTGCCGAGCATTTATACTTCATTAAGTTGCTTACTGCTCTATTGATTAAGCACTCAACACTGATATCAAAGAAGGAATATAATGAATTTTGTGGATGGGTGGACAGGAAGGAAAAGACACAAGTTAGAACGGTAATTTTCTTTTGCACTAAAGATTTCCTTTAGTTATGCAACCTAAGAAACTAATTTCAGTAGACTTGAATATGGGATCTAATTTTCCAAAAGTTCTTAAACTTTTTTATGTTAGATACCTCATTAAAAAAATGAAGATAAGCAATTCAGTTGGTTTGATTTATTGTTTGATTTTGTATGAAAGAGACAAACAGCTATGGCATAAGCCTGTCATATACGTATATGAGGAATGACGTTCTTCAACAAATACTCATCCGATGGGCAGGGAAGAGGAAGGTAGCAACCATAGTCTTTGTCTAAATGCCATACTAGTATTCGCCTGCTTAAACTGAGAGAGCCCCTGCAAAATCTCAATCATTATGGACAGCATCATGACAGGAACCTGGATGCCTCCCTAGTGCAGAATGGAAGCCCGTGATCGCGACTACTAGGGATAAATTTGTTTTCTCTCACATGGTAATGAATCGTTTCCTAAAATTGAGAAAATAAAATATCCTAGCACCGAGAAACAATTTTCTTTAAATGGGATAATAACTTTCTCATTTCATTTAAAACGAAAACATGCTGATTTGAAAATAAGATCAGTGATGTGTTCTCATTTTAAATTAAATGAGAATGTTATCTCATTTCAAAGAAAAATATTTCTCGGTGCACGGATAAGATTTTTTTTCTCAATTTTAAGAAATAGTTTTTAATACTCTACTGTTGTCTAAGTTAAAATTGACCAACATCTTTCTTGGGAACCGCATATTACGTTTTTAGAAAAAAAGGTAGCCCCTATTGTTGGAATAATGCACCGTTTCAAGAATGTTTTATCATTGAATGTTAAAAAAATGGTCTATAACGCATTTATACAAAGTCATCTGATATACTTATGTACAATCTGGGGTCACACAAACAAAACAAGATTACATAAACTTGTATTATTACAAAAAAAAGCTATTAGAATAATGTATGGGTATCAGTTATATCATCCAAGTAAGAGTTTGTTTTATGAAACAAATATTTTTCCGCTGGAAATATTACTTAAAATTCATTCATGTATCTACGTTCATAAAGCACTGGGTGGAAATATGCACAGTAATTTACTGTTGATAAAAAGGAATGAAGTGCATGGATATAGGACCAGACAAACAGAGCAAATCAGCATTGATAGCATTAAAACTTCTACTTATGGTACCAATAGTGTTAAATATAATTTATGTCAAAATTATAATACTTTACCTAAACACATTAAGACCATAAAATCTATTCCCAAATTTAAAA
>JAGDQP010018124.1:8618-37164 GCA_022664845.1 Lepisma saccharinum
ATTATTATTATTATTATTATTATTATTATTATTATTATTATTATTATAATATTATTCCTCAGTTTGAGTCTTGAGGAAGTAGGGGGAAATTGTTGACAAAAGAGCGTATGCTATAAGAGTGCACATGTGCAAGAGATGAGAAAGTAAGGTGGAGTTCTGCTAATTGCTACCATTATATAGTCTACAAAACAGGAATTGTGATTGAAATTATTTATGGATCAAATGACAGTGTAAACAAAAAAAATATTTAAATTACTCACTCACCAGCAATAATATTTCTGGGATGGTTTTGCTTTCTTGAGAATGTTATGTTCATACTTTATTGGCTCTTCACAAGTACCAAGCGGCCGTAGCTCAGTTAGTAGAGCATTGGTTTAGCAACCAGAAGGTCCTGGGAACGATCCCAGCGGCCACCCATCCTAAAGTAGGTTTTTCCAGGGTTTTCCCTCAGTCACACCAGAAAAAAGCCGAGATGGTACCTATAAATAGACCCTGGCCCGACTACCTTCCAACATTTCCCCCCAACCCTATCCTGGCATATAAGATGCATAGAGGCTATGAATAAATTCACATGGTTTACAGATCATTGGGATCGCGGTGTCTCAGTGGTAGATTGCGGTAGTGGAATATCTTCAACCATTCTGGAAATAAACATTAATTTTCTTATATAAACGTTCAATTGTCCTTTAAAAAAGTGCACCTTTCCTTGGAAACTTTGTGTTGTTTAACCATCAGGCCCCACGAGTTACAAAACGATACTTCGCTCAAATAATCTCCATGTAATGTAAAAGAACATATTTAAAAACCTTTGTGTAACTGATGGGGGCTGATGGTTGATAGAAACATTTCCTACTCTTAAGATGAGTACCTCACGTCGAAGTTTGTTTGCAATTCAGCTAATTAAACTATTAATTAAAGCAGACACTTAGCTAATGAATTGGTGAAATGCAAAATAAAACATTCCACTTCGAGTGATTTTGAGAGAAACAGAAAAAACTGCGTATCGGAAAGTGGGTGCTATTTAGGAAAACAGTCGTAATTAGTCAATTGTAGTACTAGTTATGTTTCATGTTCTTCACCTGCTTCCCAGTAGGAGGCAGTCTTAATTATGTCGTAATTAATGCTCAAAGTGCTTGTAATGTTTTCCTTTGGCATCTCGCAAGCAAACATACTGATGAGGCAGAAAATACTTCTAAATTTCTTTCTTCCATCATGGTTAGAATATAAAAATATATGCACTTGCAAATTTTGGCAACTCGAAATCAGTTACTTTGGGAGATATCGATGACACAATAATCAAATTCTTGTTTCTGAAAAGTGAAGAAAAAGTGTGTGAATACCCTCGTATTGGTAAAATCTGAAGGAAATGGGAAAACAAATACATAGTAATGAGTACTGGGTGGAAGGCGCTACCTTTTTTAAGGGTATGTTCTTCACGGCCGCCATCTTTTAAGTCCACCATATTGAATCTCGATTGGGTTTCTTAGATGCGAAGGGAGTCGAGTTATATGTCATTTTTGGGCTAGAATTTTACGGGAAACACGTTTTTGAAGTCAGTTTTGCCGTTAATATATTATTGTGAGAGATAACGGTGTGTGATATTAGTATGGGCTGTGATTCAGTAGCCTGAAAACACCCATTTTGTTCTGAAATAATGAAGGAATTGTAAACTAAATGCATACAATGCATATCGAAATGGCAATATAATCAGCATTTTACAAAATATTTTCACATTTTTTCTTCACACTTTAGAAACAAGAATCTGACTTTTATATCATCGATATCTCCCAAAGTAATTGCTCTCGGAGTTGCCAAAATTTGCATGTGAACATATTTTTACATTCTAACCATGATGGAAGAAAGAAATTTTCGTCCCGTTCACACGAGGGGATTTTTGGGTAGCACCTTAAATGAACACAAGAACAGATGCTTCTTTTATTCTTCAGCTGTTGTCGAGGATCTGGAGGAAACGGACTGTGTCCAAAAAGCACAATGAGGAAATTGCTCAAGTTTCGAGGCAGAATCGTCAGTAAAATAAGCTAGTTTCTTAGCCTTTTCATGAATTTTAATGCAAGATACAAAATTTGTTCTACTTACTATCTGTTACCAATTGGTAGGCTTCTTTGGAGAACATTATTAGAAGGGTTTCGCGAGGGTTGTGTTTCGTGATGAAAAAGTGGCTTTATTTTGTCTAGGATAAAATCCTAGACAACCCTTGCCCCTTATGACATAAGATAGGCTTTGCCAGTTACTTAGTAACCAATTGACCATAAATACGATAAATGTTTGACGATTAGCGTTGAGGACAAGACAGGGATCGAGGGACATAAAACAGGGAAAGATCGCCAAAAAACGGGGAACGAAAGAAAGGGAAATTCAAAAGCACAAGATCAGTAAACTGTTTTGCTTTTTACGGTTCCTTGAAAATTCGGAGATTTCCGATGTCTAAATCTTGGATCAAGTCTCTGTTCCGGATCATAGTTTCGGAAGTATCAAGGTCCGGTCATCCGTAGTATATAGGCCTACCGGTTCTCTTCGACCGTTCTCCCACAAGTGGCAGGTTCTTTAACGTAAGCTTAGCCCTCGTAATTCGGTCAGGTTTTGCTCTTTGTTATGTAGGATCTTACTTACAGATATAGTAAAGTCTGATCGAATTTAACTTTTTTTTTTGTTTGATCAGATCATTCGAGTACTCTGGGACAAGTTAGAAAACTCTTCGAATAATTTTTATAGATGCTTCTGTGCTATAGTGAAGGAAGAAGGCCTATTACTAGGGAGGAGGAGGAGGCTGTCACGCACGGAAAAGTTTGCATATTACCGGGATTTTACTTATACAGTCTTGGTGATTTATGCGTGGATGTCGCTGTCGAGAGGTTCGGCATTCATTACCTGATATTAGCAAGCTAGTTTCCTCCTTTTCATTGATAATTGTGCATTTATAACATTTTGTTCGGGCCTTCTTACATTCAGAAAATGCAATAATTCGTGTATTTTATTGCATTTACAATACAATAAATAAGTTTAGGATTGAAACAAAAATCACGATTGTGTCAAAAAATATTTTTTGTATACTTTTTTAACATTCAAGTTGTTATGGTGAGCTATCCGGTATAATTTCTTTGATATTTTAGATTCTCACTGGGCAAATTGCTAGAGGAATAATAATGTTCCTCAAGATCTGAGCCGGTTTCTTTTTATAATATGGATCTAGGCAGAACTTATACAAACGTGTGTTTAAACTAATTAACGTACTGCGTGGAAAAAATCTAGGAAGATCTAAGTCTAGTTGTAAGCAATGCTCGAAGTGGGTTATAAATAAGGTGACCAGATTTTTAAAGCAGGAAAACGGGACATTTATTTAACTTCCATAACGAAAAGACGGGACAAAATTAAATTCAAATAAAACGCAAGAAATGTACTGAATAATATGTGCAGATTTGAGAAAGTGCATATATCTTTTACTTGTCAAAGTTCAACATGCGTATTGGAGGAGGAATTTTCCTTTCAGTTTTAGTTAATAGTCGAGTAAGATAGTGTTTTGTGCTATTTGTTTATTAATATTATAAGTCATCATCATATTCATACTTCTATCAAAGGATTTAATTGGCATTTAAACCATTTTTCAACGGCTGCATTTTTTTTTTTTTTTTTTTTTTTTGTAGTTTTGTCATTGAACGTCTGTATCAAAACTCAAAATACTCATTCGTGTTGAACATTTCAAAGATATTTCTCTAAGAGAGAGGGCAAGGAGGTCCGTACGATAAGGTTTTTATAAAAATACGATCCAAATGAGACAGGCGTACGATACTCTTATGCAAACTGGGTGGCAATAACCGAAGTGAGGTGCTGAGTTGCAGAGACAGTATATTCTGCGGTAATTCTGTGCAGATAAGTAAGATATTACAGTGCTGTTGACATCAACAAATTCAATCATGAGACTGTAAATCACAAAATTGTAAAATAACAGGACACTTTGGCGTCCCGTTTTACGTCTAAAAAAAAGTCGGGACAGAGGCTTAAAAAAAGGTACTGTTCCGGCTAATACGAGACGTCTGGTCACCTTATTATAAAATGTAAGGGTACGCTTGCACATAGTGGGGGCGATTGCCTACTGAAAGTAAAGTCAATGAGCTCCCATCAGTAAAAAAAAGGTTGGAATACGCCAAATTCACCCTCGTGCCCTCCCCCCACTTCCTCACTTCGAGCAAAGAAAGAAGTAGGTCGTGATATGTTCTGTAATTCTAAATGTGCTCTCCCAAATTCCCAGAGCATGTAACATTGATTTTTTCCCCCACGGTTTTTGTAGTGCATTTCTCTTCAGCAATATCTGAATACCGAGGCTATTTGTTGCAGTATGCTCAAACCAGGTGCAAGAGCACATCATTGACCTTTGTTTCGTAAATAACTCCACTTACACCAAAATGTCACACAGACGTTTGTTCGCGCATACACCTCGTATATGTCACTTGGTATGAAACTATGTACATGTTCTCCCACTCAGTTGTATATCACCTCCTCGAGCCCAGATGATGAGTTACTTGATCATAATTTTCCATATTCAGAGTAGAATATTCTTCCAGTAAACCATGTAGATATTCCTTCCTTTATGATGACTTCCACAATACGTTACGACTCTTTAATATGGCATGTACAGGGACACCTCTTGGTTTTAACAGTCTCCCACGTCCCACTCCCAAGATACATAAAAAAAATCAATTAGTTTCCGAGAAAAAAGGCAAGCAACTGACTTAGCAGTGTGTATAGAAATATCTTATTGTCGTGAACCAATTAAAAAAAAATACTTTTAAGCTTCATATATTCAAACAAACAACTTTCACAAATGTCTAACTAATACTGACAGTCGCATTGTAATTATTATTCAAGTTGCAACTTATTACTTCAACTATAGGCAATTTTTTTAGATATTTTTTTTCAACTCTAATAATAACAATGTGATTTTGATTAATACTAATAATATTCTGAATAATGGTAATAATAACTTACAAGAATTCTTTAATTAAACATTCACAGAAACCAAAAGATTTCTTCAAACTTATATTGCAGTTGCTGTAAATTTCTCTTCAACCAGATGTCACAATTTTTCTTTTTTCGGAAACATTTTTTTACTGTGATAAAAAAATGTCCAGTTTGAAGATTTTTCCTCATAGTTTCCTCGTAATAGGCAACCAGGAAAGTACGCGGGAAAACGGAATGCAGACATAGAAAAGAACTTTTCGCTTGAGGTAACAATATTGCTGGTGCAAAACACAGGTATTTTCACTTACAGTACTTGGCTCAAGAGGTGAAATAATCCTCTTTGCATTCTAATCTCATCACAACTGTATCATTCTTTGTTATGTGATGTCTGCGTGTGTACAATAGAGGAAATTATTCAACCATATTGAATTGTGAATGCAGAGGCGGATTTACGCTCCTGCCACCTAAGGACTAACGGCAACTTGCCACCCCTAAGGGCTAGCGGCAATTTGCCGCCCCTCATCAGTCACTCCGGTCGGTCTCACTTCCTTTTTACTCACACCTTCTTGCCCTGAGCAACAATACCCCCTCTCTCCTTCCTTTCTTTCTCTCTCTCTCTCTCTCTTTCTTTCTTTCTTTTTCTTTCTTTCTTTCTTTCTTTCTTTCTTTCTCTCTCTCTCTCTCTCTCTCTCTCTCTCTCTCTCACTCACACACACACACACACACACACACACACACACTCACTCACTCACTCACTCACTCACTCAATACTTAAGCGTGCAGGTTGCCTGGAGAACCTCATTCTATTGAAGAAAGACACCCTTGTACTCAATTTTCCAAGCCCTAACATGTACAAAGCATTAAAAATAACGTTGTCTGTTGCAGCTTTGAACATTAAGTACAAGAAAATACGTAAGACGGATACACAAAAGAGTATGCTTGAAAATAAAACATAAAAAACATAAGGGTATGTTTCAACACTCCATCCCCAGCTCCAAAATCAGCCACTAGTACGGCAATAAAAATAGTTCTTTTTGGCGACCCTGTTTATACGTGAGGGATACTAATGTATGTATAGGACGACATCTCAATTCTCAATACGCCTTTCTCCATGGGCGACACACGCGGACTGCGCCCCCACATTTCGCAGACTTTCCCATCGTGTAAACTGTCAATATTTATTTTTTCGAACTTTATATTGAACTTTTTCATATTTTCAAAAATTTGCCGACCCTAAAATTTGGTGAAAATTTGCCGCTCTGGGCCTTGTAGCAACCCCCTAAATCCGCCACTGAATACAGTGGTATTAAGTTCACGAGGCGGAATATATGTTCCTCTTTTTTTTTCTTTTTTTTTTACTCTACCTCATCTCATTCTACGAGTTCTAACAACAGACGTTAACGCATTTGGTGGAATAGATCAACAATCACAGATAGAAGAAAAAAATATTCAATGTATGAGGGTTGGTTAAAAAATGAATGAGAATGATGACACGACCTGACCCGGACGTAAGTGACCCGTTCCGAAACTTGATCCGAATGATCCGGTCTTAATCCGACTCGGGTGTACCAGACTTGATCCAAATCACCACACTGACTCTTGTGACCCGACGATCGAATCTTGATCTGATGACTCTCCCTTGACCTAATATGACCTGGTCTTTCAGTGACTTGATTCAACCTATATTGTCATTTTCCGTGGGGTACTTTTGTTCTTTCCATGTGCTATTATTGTATTACTATAGGAACTCTTCAGCATTGTGGTTTGTGTTCTGACGGGTAACACACTAATTCCCAGTCACACCTTATAAGAAAGAATGTTCAAACATCCGTGCATAATAAAGAAAGAATTTAAAACTGTTTTGCGCCTCGGAGTCACCGAGTCAGGCCGGATACCAAGCATAGAACCAGAAAACAGGTCCACAACTTGACCCGATTAACTCGGGACCCATTTCAGTTCTGGTGTCTCCTTCCTATACATTGTAACAATATTCATTTCAATATTCTTGATAAGAGGAGATGGAAATCATTAAGTAACCCCACTATCGCGTTGAGTTCAAGTTGTTGCATTATCCAAAACATCACACATCTAGAACGTTTGAATAAAATAGTGATTATGTATCTGCCTTCATGCATGTCTTAAATGCAGGTTTCTATATGTATATATTAATAGGACTCAGTACCAGAGCTGAAATTCCAGGTCAAGTTTTGGACCGGACTCCATGCTTGGGAGTACCCAGTGACTTGGCGAAGAAAGCAGAGTTTTCAATTCTTACTTACGCGTAATTATACACTATTGCCTTTGCGCAGTGTTTCTTTCAGGAGTGACCTGTACCGAGGTCTACCTCAACCCCACAGCACGAAAACTGCGACGCCTAGAAATGCCGAAAAATAGTAATGTGTACACAGTTAAAAAATAGTTATGTTAATTCAACACAATGGGTTGTCCCAGCTGACTACCACTTTTGTGGGGTTGATTTCGGTACTGGGAGAGGATACTCAGTTAGAAGTCGAGCGTCTTACCGACTTTCCTAAATCGTCAGACAGGAAGAGCACTAGATTGAAACAATATAGAGGATAAAAAATATTGCTGAACACATACAAACAAAATTACTCTCACGACTTATGCCATGATTTAATCACTTTTTCATTGGCCAATTAGGGATCACAATTTCCATTTATTGAGAATGTTCCTTTTCCATGAAAACAAGCGTAGCATTTGACAAGTTGTTACGATAAGCAGTAATGCTGCTCAAGTATTTGGCTGTCACCATCTTGCTTGCTTTCATAGAAATAGGATACTCTCAATGAATGGGAATTCTGGTTCTAAATTGACAAATAGGAAGTGATTAAACCATGGAATAAGTCGTGCAAGTAACTTAGTTTGTTTTGGGGGCTCAGCAACATATATTTGATCCCATACACTGTTTAAATCTATAGTGTAGTCGTTTAATTCAAATGTTGTTCACTAAATATCGTTTGCATGTAGTGTCTTTTCTGTCTGACGATTTAGTGAAGTCGGTAAGACGGTCAACTTCTACCTGAGCAACCTATGTTCAAATCTCACTGCAGCCGTAACTTTTTTTTTTCACAGTACCGAAATCAACACCGTGTGTTGTGTTGATTTAACACACAAGAGTAGTAGTCACACTGGGACACCACATTGTGTTGAATTAACACAGCTATTTTTTTGCAGTGTAGAGTCACATAGTGCCGGAAAGAACAAAAATAGCCACGGAGGTGTGCGAATAGCACCCCCATCGGAAGGGCTATTCCGATATAATTTTGTTTGGAATATTAAATAGGATACAAGGATATTTTCTTTAACTCTCAAAAATCAAGTTGACGTATCTAATATTCATAATGGTGCAAAAATTGAGATTCACTATCAAGAAGACGTGGCAACGTCTCATTCAGCTTATAGACCAGGTCAATCTAAATGAAAGTTCCTAAGCTCACTTCTCAAAGAATGTCACAAATAGAAATATTGATTAATGCCATAGGAACAAGACCATATCAGTTCATGTCCAGACCGGTTCAAACTCGTGTCACCAGGTCAATTGCAATGATTCGATCATCTCGTCGTCGGGTCAGCCAGTCTGATTGTTTTGGTCAAATCCAGTCACTTTATCACTCGGACCAACTCCGAGTCATTCGGGTCTGCATTAGGCCGCGTTAACCAAAAGTGAGCCGTTTGAGCTGTACTCAGTACTTCAGTGCTTTACGTATTTTTCAAAATATTAGACAAATTACAAGCAACAATGTAAAGTTTATTTTAATGCTACCCCGATAAACCTTATGAAGGAATTTCTTTCAAATGAAGTACCAGAAATTTGAACTTGTTTGTTTTAACTGCACTGTTAAAAGCATTTATTCAAAATTGAGAAAAAAAATCTCAAACTGGCTCAATGAAGAAATATTTCATACTCGAGAAAAGTTTTTATATTTTTTTTATATTTTTGAGCTTTATCACTTGTTTAAAATTGAATAAAATTTGGTCGGAGCCAATTTGAGATTATTTTTCTCTCAATTTTGAATAAGTGTTGTTAACAGTGTGACATAATTTGAATGCCCGTAATGAAAGACGACATACGCCAGGCATTCAGATTTCTCATCTATAAACCAATCTCTTTAAATTCTCGGTTAGTTTACATAATTATTTCGAGGAAGCTGTTCAAAATTTGTTTTTCGTCATTTGCCCTGTATTTTTTTAAAAAATGATGAAAAACTCATGGAGTGGGTATCGAGCGAGGCCATTTTAAGGCTTAATTTCTGTTTACCTGCACACTGCACTGTAATTTGAATAATTGACGTCAAGCAAAAAGGGCGTGAAATCCCCGTTGCAATTTCCCTTGACAAATGAACTTTCAAATGAAGATCGTTAAATCATCCTTGAGGGTATGCAATGCCACTATGATTGTGTGTTATTTGGGTAGTCTATCTATCTGGGGGTTGAATTAAATAAAACGTCGCAAAAAAAATTCAAAATAGTTGTTTTAGTTGGGACCTAGTCTAGCTCAGCCCATCTGTTCCTGTACAAAAATATTTCAGGAACCATGCGGTACTTACATGTCACTAGCCACAAAAAGTCATAACAGACATATGCTGTAGAAAGGAAAAGAAAATACAGGTAATATAACACACTCCAGAGGTCTAACATATTTATACAAGAAACATATGCATGTCTATAGTGACATGCAGGCGAAAATGTAATAGCTACAAATGGTTTGACATTTGTGATATATATCTCCAAGAACGGTTTCCTATCTTTCTTTTTATTGAGCCGACAGGCAGGATGTTCAAATAGAATATGAGTTTTTATTGTCTTGCTGTACAAGTACAACAGATAAATTATGATGTGACGGACAGTGCTTCTCCCTCTATGGGTCATTACATATCAAATTCGATGGTCTGGAACTTAATTAAGTCTCGAAAATCCGAAATATTTTGTGCATAAGTAGTGTTATTGGTAAGGATGAAAAATTTCATGTTTTTGTCACTTTTGGTTTTCGAGCTACACATTATTAAAAATAAAAAAATCGACTGATTTTTTTATGCGTTTTGAAACCTTTATAAACCCGAAACTCAAAAAGTATTTGCCCTTGACAGCTAAAACTTGCACCAATCGCTTCAGAATTTCAAGAGCTGTAATTTGATGTATGACTTGACTTTATTAGACCAATGTTTATATTTTTAAAACTAAAACAAAATTTGCTTTCTGAATAACTCAAATCGAAATTCTTAAATTAAAAAAAAAATATGTATCTGTTTAATGTGTTTTTGATTAGAATGTATGTGCCAAATTTCATAATTATATTTCAATGGCATCATGTTGCAAAAAGAATGTTTTCTAACAAAAGTACCCTGCCACTTAATGCGAAATGCATAACGTGTATAATTAGCTGAATCGGCAGTACACATAATGGATTTTACTCATTTTAGCAAAGTAAATTTAATTGGTTAAAATGTGAGATACAGTATATTTATTTCAGTTCTATGGTGGAACATATTCTATGGTAGAACAAATTCTATATTTCAGAGACCTGGTTATAACTGTCATGGCTCCTTTATAGGTGTTACGGATCGCCATCGTCCTGCTGAGAGTGACACAACATTGTAACTCAGTGTTATCCAAATTATTTTTAAAAATGTGATTGTAAAATTGCAGTTCACGCTTGAGCTGAGAACGTGGAGCGTTCAGCAGCTGAAGGAGGACACGCTATGATTAACATCAGCCACTCACAGCTCATTGTAGGGTCGTACTAAGTTAATACGCCTTTTTCACTTGTGAAAATCGTGAAAAATGAAAGTTATTGTACAAGTCTGAAATGTTGCATAATATTAGCTTATGATCCCATAAACCAAGTACACTATGTGGTCCCATGAAATATCTCCTATGTCGCTGGGGACACACACGTCTTTTTACATATATTTTTAAAACTGTAACAGAGGTCACACCTTCATGATCGAATTATTTACTACTGAAAAAATGGATATCGATTATGTTGCATTTTTGTCATTATTTTTCTAATCTATTCGAGCATTTAATACATATTTATAGAAAAATTTGATGGGTGTCGGCAACAAAATGTAAAAAATCCATTGTTTTGAGAAAAAAGCGAAATGTCATAGTGAATTAGATTGCTCACAACAGTTAATATTGTAGTTAGTTGACCGGTTGTATGTTTTTATAGTAAGGCTTCTCGAAGTAAATAACGTGAGGAGGTGAATATTATTTGAAATGTAAGAACTCAGTTTACAATGCATATATTTCAAGAGTGACCTTCTGTTACATGGTGACCGCCGTTACAATGGCTGTGACCTCCTGTTACTTACCAGTGACCGTTGTTACAATGACTGTGACCTCCTGTGAGTTAAATGTGTCCATACAGCGTGAGCTGCATGATCACCACTTTCAAATACTGTGCAGTACGAAGTGCTTTCTGCTTTAGATATACTTTTATTTTATTTGTACACAACCACAGCATGTAAGGATAGATAAGTTTTTTTCTGCACCGATGTGCATGCTTTGCACTTCATCTGAATATTTACATGGATAATTTTCTGAAAAATCGACACGAACAATAGTTTCATTATACTTTAATTGTTCCCTGAGCATCTTCATCTCACGCTGCTTATATATAAAATGGAAGAGATGTTTTCTGTAGGTTGCGAACTGACTTTCCAATTTTGAACAAAATTCAGTCACATTAGAGCTGGTAACCTAAATTTTTCTTGGATTTTTTTTTTGCCAGAAATGTTTTTTTGCACAAATTTCCACTCAGAATGAGTAATTTGTTTGCTGTTCTCAGAAGTGACTCCAGCTGCTCCAGGAACATTAAGTTCCGAAAATCCTGGAGTTTCAATATGGCTTTCAGCTGTGACAGGATCCTCAATCGGTTTATGTGGCAGAGTTATATATTGTTGCTGCTTGAACTTCATTTTACTGTCGCATCTTTGACAAGTTCCCAACATGCACTCTTTTCTCTCTTGGGAACACACACTTTTCTCAACATCATCCTGAAGAGTATCACCCACGATATCATTTTCCTTAGCCTTTTTGCGGATTAGTTTCATATTAGCACATAGCAAGGAAATACAAGTTTCCTATCTGAAGCTTTTGGGGAAACCACATAAAATTATTTCAATTTTCTGAAAGTTTCATAACATATGTAATTATTTGGATACATTCGAAGAAATTTCTTTTACAAGTGTTTTTATTGTATCTAAAAGTAACTGTTTCTGGTGTTGCTCTCCCTTCTTACAAACAACATCTTTCTTTCCATGACACATTCTTGAATTTGCTTCATCAAGATAAAAATGTAACATCAAAGGAGGCCGGAGCTTTATTTAGCATTGATATGCGACTGTTAAGACCAAGTAGTTTCCCAAGCTTCTTTGTATTTAATAAATCCGCCAATGAGATTCTTAAATATGTTAGGAGATAAATATAATCCTCTAATCCACTCCACAACTTCGATATTTCTACGTGACTTTTCATTACTAATTGTAATATTTAATTCTTTAATTCTATATATCTGTATCATAAGAAAGAAACTTCAAATTGAAACATGGCGTATCGACGGTCACGCAGGTAACAGCGGTCATATTTTGTATCGCCGGTCACACAGAAAAACAATCAATTCGTGACCACTGTTACAGTGACCGCCGTTTCATTTTCGGTCGGTAGCTTCACCTGTCTTCCACACGTGGGCTTCATCGTGCTGCCTCCTTCAGTTATTATTATAATTGCGAATGTGATTTTAAAAAATAGTAGTTTTATTTGCATGAAGAAGTAAACTTATTCTTTAATCAAACGACCGTTGTTACGCTTTTAAAAATCATGTATGATTTTTTAAATATATTTTGCACTTAACCTGTGTAACTGATTGCTTAACTCCTCGATTCAACAGCAGCCACAAATAACATACGCCATCTTACTTCACTTCAAAGTGTTGCCAGTTCTGAACATGTTGTGTTCGGTGAGTAATGACGTCATTTGGTGGTATGACCTCCGTTACACAAAAATTTCGAGACATGACTTTGAGAGTCTCTGGTACTTACATAAATTCTTTACGGAATAAAAATTGTAGATAATTTTATATTCCAGTATGTTTAGTCCGCTTCTAGAGAAAAAAGGCATACTTTGAATTTGCTGTTTAATTGCAATAATATTCAAAAGATTCTATTTTGTGTAGCGGGACACGTGACCTCCGTTACATTTCATAAGTTTATCGTTTCAAAAAATATACACCTTTGAAATATTTTTCGTCATAGTTGTCTGTAAACGTAAGGGCACCAGTGGGGATTGTAAATCAAGGCAAATCTCCTTCACTTTACAATTATCTTATCCTATCGAACCCTGGGACTGAAAGTGGCGTATTAACTTAGTACGACCCTGTAACGTTATTAAAATTTAAAGAAATTGCCTGCAGGAGCTGGTAAACTCTTCCAAAATTTATTGTCATGTGATACGTTCATAATATGCACCTAGAAGCCGTAGCTCAATGGTAAAGCGTTGACGTGGCATTCGGGAGGTCGTGGGTTCGATCCCAGCGACCGACCAGCCTGACTTCGTTTCGTAAGGTTTTTCCAGTGCTTTTCCTCAGGCAAATGCCGATATGACACACCTTCAACATAGGCCCTGGCCGACACCTTCCTGAATCCTTTCCGCATCCTTATTCCGGCCTGAACCGTAGATGCTTAGAGACCATAAATACAATTCAAATTCAAAACGTTCATAGTATGCATTGCAACAGCTGTATTTACGTATCTGTTATATTTACAACTGAAGTAAATGGTATGTAACTCGAGCTTCTTGGGATTGAAACACTATATTGAACGATATATATTTTTTTTTTGTTTCCGTTTTCGATATATCGGTCTCTCTCTTAACTTCGATATGCGATATGGAAATTCGAAATTTTCAGTCCTAAATTACACATTACGAAACGTGTCTCTTTAAGATCTCTGTTCTGAGCTTGTGCTTTCAGTTTCAGAGGGAATAAGATCAAAGTTGGCGAAACTAAGAAATTACGGAGAAAGGAGAAGAGTAACAGACAGAGAGAGAGAGAGAGAGAGAGAGGAAGAAAAGAGTGAAGAGGAAGGCAAAAGGAAATTTTGGACAGTTTCTCAGCGCAAGAGCCTAATACTAGCCATATAACAGACTGAAGAGATCCAACGTATTTTCAGAGACATGATGAAAATGGTTTCGAGTAGTTTGTTCTTTGCCTCCTACTTCAACCCACCACAACCTCCCCATACTTCTTCTTGCTTACCTCTGAACAATATCTAGTTGGATGGCATGCTCTTAATCAGAGAGTGCAGAATTCGCTTTGATACAGGTTGCTCTTCTCTGCCGTTATTCGGCGCAAACAAGGAAATACCAAGCAATAAATACTCTGTCTGTCTGGTCTGTTCTGGTTTGGTTTGGTTGCCTGCTTGCGTTTGCCTCCTTGTTTTGGAGTGTTTGTTACTCAAAAGAGCTTCAAGAAAGGGAGAAATACAGCACAAAGGCAAAATTTGAGAAAATTTCTTTCTTACGTTAGTAGAATTTATCGATTAATTTCCTTAAAAACTTTGAATTGCAACAAAACAATTGGTTTTCTAAACTATGAATTGGGTATATGGTTTGGAAACGAATACGAATCGTCCAAATCAGCAAGACCAACTCACCTCTTGCAGAAAAGAAGCTTATTTTTATTGTCTATAAATAAGAAAACTCAAAGACTTTCCAGATATCATACATTTTTAATTTCTGTAACATACTATTAAGTCAGAAAAATTCAACAGCACCTTGTCAGGAGAGTGAACAGTAAGCAGCATTTACCTGATGAAACTGTAGAGGGAACCCGAGGAAACCTCAGTCACTATTTTTGGCATCAGGATTCGAATTTTAGCGCTTCTATCAGGGTAGAAAGACATGAATATTTTTGGTTAATAATTGATCAAAGCAAGAAATTAAAATCTTTCCAAATTTCTGACAGTAATACTCATTAATGAATTCGTACTAATAAGTGTGTATGACTAAAAAGAAAAGCATGAGGCGCTCTCTCAAATAGTCACTTCATAAATTCTTCAATTGGCGCGTTTCTTCAATTAGTCATGCATAAACAAAATTATTTGTTACTTTTTAGTACGAATGGTTTAAGAAAAGTATGTCTTTAAAAAGTTTTATTATTATTTTTTCGGGTCATTTTGGTGTTCGTGTTCTGCAACCAGCCAAACGTCACTTCATTGCAGGCTAGTATTTATGTGAGGATAAAAAAGTCCGTATTAAAAGTTTAAAAAATGCTTTTACAATATATACTGTATATAGTATATAGAAATATTATGAAAGTAACAATGGAATATTGTATTGTCGCTCGACTTACGTCGCTGTACAAAATTTCATCATTGTATGACGTCGAGAAATGAGTTAAATTAATGTTGCAAGATTTGAAGACACCACGAAGCATTGTAAACTAAAGAAAATAATGTAAAAATACCACGCTTGTTATTATCGTTCGATGTTAACCTATCGGCAGTTGACCTGTAGGCTAAGGCCAGTGGTTTTTATTGACTATCAAACGTGTGTGTTTATTTCCAATTCAGTTTTCCTGGCAAATCCTGACAGTGTTCCAGATACACATGAAGAGAGTTACTTTTCAGCGTAAAAAATAATTGAAAATGGTTTTCATTTTCATATTAACGGAGACTGATTTTTTAAAGATACCTCACTGTCTATTACGGGCGCTCACATCTGGCGTTTGCGGTCGTCAGTTTAAACCCTGCTCATGCCATTTGTCTTTTGGGCCGCGGTGGCTCGATGGTAGAGCGCTCACCTATGGTGCTAGGGGTCGCCGGTTCGATCCCTGCTCGTGCCATGTGGTGGGCTTTGTTGATAGACAAACACCGTGTGCGTGAGTTTTCCCGTTTCCCCTTCATTCCACCAATTCATTTCATGATCATCCTTCCGGTTGAGCCAAAGTTGCCTAAAGGCCTTAAAATTAAATTAACCACCTCATCGTGTAAAACAATAATAATAATAACTCAATCTTAGCAATATTAAGAGGAGTTCGATGTGTAATGATGAAAAACTGTTTGGTTAATGGCTATTACCAGCCGAGAACGATATTATGCGTAACCAGATTAATCCTCTTTCCGTGTGCAATCTGTAGTTGGTATTATTTTCGTCTTATTTCATTTTCGGTCGTATATTTCAACGTGCTTTAGTGATCCATGTAGTGAGGTAAATTAGCTTGGACCGGAAGATCAGATCAACTTCTTCCGAAGTCCAGTAGCTTGGTATATGTAAGTATTCTTGTTTGTTTCGAGAGTTACTAAAAAAAACAGCAACAACAACAAAAAATTTTCTCGTCAACCGGCTGTTTCCATTATCCTGCACGTACGCCATGCAGTTAATCATTTGTATTTATAACTATATTCATGAAATCAAGATTGAAAAACATTCCTTCAAAGTCAAGAGATTAAACATAAGTAGGTAAGCGAAAATAGAAACTGTCAAAAGGCATGGTTATATTTAAAGGGAACGTATTGTATGATATACAAGATACAAACAAAGATAGATTGTGAAAGACAGATCCAGGAAGCGAAGCATTTCGTTACAGAGATCCTGAATTATATTGCGTTTCCCCTGAGGTACCAAATCTTCTTCTTTTCTTCTCTCTTTTATTCATAGGTCTTTGATGCGAGAATTGCAATGCAGCCGTCAAGTTTGACGTCACAAAGTGGCAGGCAGGCAAGCATCCACCGAAGTGGATGGATAGAACACGGAACACGCAGCAGTGGCAACATTCCTCCTCTTTGCCTGCGAGGAACATTCGGGTTTAGTGGGACAGGATGGAGTTGGGGTGATTTTGGGGGTGAGGAAAGGAAGCATGGAGAGAAGTCAATACCGTGACATCTACACGCTACATCAACGCCTCAAATATTGGAAAGAGAAAAGCTCTTTTGTTGCTAAAGAGAGGATGAGCCTCGGATAAGAGAAAAGAACTCGAAAACGATAGAAGAGAAAGGAAATATGGATAAAATAGCTGAAGACGCTGTCGATATTAAAGGATTTTTGACATGTTCTTTACACTGTGTTATTCCTAAATGGTGTTCATCCATTGTAAACATGCTTATTTGCTTGCGCGTGGATAATGAAGGTGATAAATGCAGTACGTCAGAGGTTGTCTTACGCAAACGTATTTCGAGCGCTTACCCATTTTCATCGGATCACTAGCAAGTATTTAACACAACGTTACCATTTCTGCCTCTTCCCCTTCTCCCGTAGAGTGCAAGCTTCTACTGCGGTATTGAACGCGTGTGATTGGAAGGAGTTGAAAAAATGTTTCTCAAGCCTAAAACGCTTTCCATTTGAAAACTAGTTTATATTAACGATATAACGATATCTGTTACTCCTCTTTTTACTTACCGAGCCACCGTAGCTCTGTAGTAGAGCGTTGCCGTAGCATCCGGGAGGTCGTGGGTTCGATCCCAGTGGTCGACTATACTGATTGAGGTTTTCCAGGGTTTTTCCTCAGTCAAACTATGGCATCTTCAACATAGGACCAGCCGACACCTTCCCGAATCCTTTCCCCTCCCCTATCCTGGTCTGAGCTTTAAGATGCCTAAAAACCATAAATAAAATTTAAATTTCTCTTTTACTGACAGCTTGAGGCACAAAGTCATTTGTTTCGATTAAAAAAAGCACACAAATGAGCGACCTTTGAAAAATCATAGGTCACTCAACGCCTATACCAAGTACAATCTGTCGTGACGACGCAATTCCCAACCAATCATAATGGAGGAAGATACATTGCGTTTCAAGTTCTCTTCTTTCATTGACATTGTTAGTAATCTAATAATTCACTCCAGCTTTGTCAAAGTGACGCTTAAACTTCTGAAGAGATGCACACTATGATGATGTACACTAAAAGGCAAAAATTGACGACAATGTACGAACAGAAGCTGATATTTTTCTTATCATTGATGTCTCATATTGACAGGTTTTCTAGGGTTTTACTGCAGTTTCACCAAGGGAATACTTGTGTGGTACAGTAACGCAAGGTTTAGTGATTCTGTCAGACCCTCACCACTGTGTGTGGGGGTAACCCCCGAACTTTTGAGAGCATCCTCAAAGTGTAAAGTGTTGACGGTAAAGAAAAAAAAAAGACCAATAGAAACTGTGCAAAACTGCACTTACATCCTCCAAATTTCGATTTTACACCCCTCCAAACTGAAAATCCTGGCGGAATCTCTACAGGCGGCTGCTACAGTGTCTTTTCCTGACTCGGATCGCGGACAGGTTTCTTGCTCTGACGTGTGATGTGCTTGGTCTTCAGCTACCTCCTGTACAGTCTAGCGTGGCTCCGAAATTCGCAGATATTGACATACTTCTAATTCATAAATCGTGGTGACAAGTTAGTTCGTATGAGAATACTTGTTAAGTTTGTCATTTTAGGAGGTAATCGGGCGTTAGCCAAACGTAGGGAAATGAAGGAACAGTATAAGTAATGGAATGCGCAGTATACAGGAGTGGTGCTTATAGAACTTTGTGATAAGGAGTTAAAAGCGTTTCCAAGAATGCATCTTTAGCTGAGATATTTGACAGCCAGCGAATTATGACGTCATTAGCTGGGCGGTCAAATAACTCAGCTATAATTGAATTCGTCAAAACACAGAGTTCGATAAGCACCATGGAGTCCTTTTTCCAAAATTGTATTCTATATCTTTTCGTTTTTATATAATAATTAAAAAATAAAAAAAAGGTGGGGGCAGCATAAAAAAGCAGCTCATAAAATGACAACATAAATTTGCGCGAGGTCATGGGCCAGTTGGAGGTCTATTGCATAGAATGGCTCGGAGTCAACTTCACCAGGAACATTAATTAGGTCCCGTCCTCACAACAGTTCGTTTAGGAAATTAGTTACCAATTTAATCAACATTTGACGGGTTTTAGATCAATGTGAGATTTGAACTGAGGCTCATCAGAATACGACTCGTGTAAAAATAATTCTATACCGCTCGCTTATGGAATATTATTCATCGAATGTATTAAGAGATTAAAAATCAGTTCCAATTTCTATTTGCAAAGAATAGCATGTGTAACTTCATTTTGAGTATAAATTAGTAATTGTCGTAATTCGTGTTCAGTTGGTTTCTGTAATCAATCTGTCAGTTCATTCCAAAGTTTTCAATTCTTCATGACGGTTCTCCAATTAACTGTTACTTGTTTTTCCGTTCTTTCTCTCTTTTTTTCTTACTCTTTCTTTCTCTTCCCTTTCTTTCTCTCTTTCTCTTTTCATTCATTCTCTTTCATTCTCTGTTTATCTTTCCTTTCATTCCTTTTTATCTTCTTTCCCTCTCTTCTCTTCCCTGTACTTATATTTTGGATTACTTTGTTTCTTTACCTTTGTTTCCTTTTTCTCTCATTGTCTTTCTTATTCCCCAGTTTCTTTCCATATTTCAGTCCTTTTTCAATTTTTCAGTCGCTCTTATTTTCGTTTCTTCTAATTCTTTTTTTCTATTTATTTCTCTTCCTCTCCTTCTCTTTGCT
The DNA here is from genome assembly GCA_022664845.1 of Lepisma saccharinum. Classification (NCBI taxonomy): domain Eukaryota; kingdom Metazoa; phylum Arthropoda; class Insecta; order Zygentoma; family Lepismatidae; genus Lepisma; species Lepisma saccharinum. Next base: position 28,137 of record JAGDQP010018124.1, read on the forward strand.
TTCTTTAGCCTTCAGTTTCCTTTTTCACTTTTTTCTTTCTCTTTCTTCGTCTTTATTTGCATCTTGGTTATTCTCTTTCTCCCCCCCCCTCTCATATTGTTCTGGAGGAGACAGAAAACTTTAATTTTCTTTATGTTTGTTGTGTTATTGTTTTTGTATCATTCTTTTCTTGCAATTAATTCCCAAATGCCCTCATTCTCTCAAACAAATATTCGCTTTCGTTTGTTTCCATATTACGAGAAAGAGAGAGGTATGTGGGAACACATTCTTAAGAATGGTAGAAGAAAATGTAAGAGAGAGTGAGAGTGAGTGAGTGAGTGAGAGTGAGAGAACATGATTTCGTTGTGTGCTGACATCTGTATGCAACTGAAACTAATTACAAACCCATCTTCCTGCTTGCTTGCTTTCTGTCAGCCCCCGTCCTCCAAGTCTCTGTTTTAACAAGGATTCCTCCTCGACTGTTCTGAAGTCCAAATTAGGTCCTACAACAAAAGAGCTCTTAGGGAGGGATGAGATTTTGGATGGAAAGTGGGAAGGGATAAGACGAGGAGGAATTGAGGAGACAAGAACAGAAGAAGAAGAGGGGGAAGTTAGTGGGGAGGAAAACCAACTTAAGCACAAAATCTCGAGAGACAATTTTGACACTCGCAATTAATGTAGTTCACGTTTTGAAGACCCGTTAACAACGTCTCTTTGAGGGCTACAAAAGCAGATTTTAACCTTTTGTATCTTGTTCGGGGCGATGATGATTTGTCTCTCGAACGAGGACGACTGTATTTCGTAATAGAGTTACACATTACACTCACAGCGTAGTTTTTCTTAGAAATAGAAGCAATAATAATCTTTATTGTATGTTTTAGCGTTCTAAGAAGGAAAGAGAGGGAGAAATAATATTTGGGAAGTTTAATCCTTGAGCGTTCAAATAAATCCTGGTGAACAACGAGAGAAACAGTATAAGTTTTATTAAAGTACTTAATATCCTTTAATGTCAAGCTTATTAAGTAACTGTTCCAAAGAGCTGGATTCTGTACCTGTTTCGACTCACAGTACACGGTGAAAAGACACTTTTTGTGCTGCTTTTTTAAATTATTTCAGAAAGTTCGGTCTGGAGTTTCCCATGTGTTTCTGCAGATTAAATTTGCACACTTTTTTTTTTAAGAATTCTTCTTCTATAGTTCATGTGCAGTGCACCTTGTGTTCATTATGTTTTATAAGATTAGGTTTAAACATTTTTTTTTCGTCAATCTTCCTGTATCTATAGTGATAAAAAGTGACAATTGTATTGACTCCATGACTTGAGTTCTTTCGATCCTTTTCACACACGTTGGAGTGTTTAATTAAGCCGTTTTGGTAGCGAAGGAAAATGGACATAATGAGGATAGGACCTGCGTAGTCTGGGTGATAATCCCCTCCGATCTCTCGTTCTTTGCGAATTCCTCTTTCAAATGGGATTCAGTGCATACGAATATGGTTCCACGAGAAATGTACATACCCTGATTTTAAATAGAAGATAGACATATTGTGATAAGAGTAACAACATAATTGCAGTTAAACGTTCTTTGCAAGCAAACACTTCCGTTATTTGGGCCTGCAGTTCTAGCCCGTAATGCCGTTCCCACCTGTCTTGCAACGCGATGATCCAAAGAAATCGCACCCTTCCCGAAATGTGATATCATTTTAGGATGGTGTAATTTGAAACCATTATATAACGGATGCATACACGCCGCCTTTACGCTCTACACGAACGACACTAGATGCATTTAACGAATTTCCCTCCCCTATTCACTTTTTATAAACAGTAGCTCCCTTACTTGTTCACGCAACGTAGCGACAGTGATGCTACTTCTTTCCTTCCCTCGTTAATCAATATTAATGTAACGTATTGTTAAATTGGTTGACTTTGGATCTGGTCAGGATAAGGTAGGGGAAAGGATAATAAAGGAATTAGGCCAGGTCTAGTTTGAAAGTACTATCACGGAATTCGTCTGGTGTGACTGAAGAATAACGCTAGGAAAACTTCATTATTAATGGGCGGCCGCTAGAATCGTTCCCAGTGCCTTCTGATCGGTGAACAAACGCTCGCTATTGAGTGTTTCGTTATACATGAAGTCCTTTACACGTTTGACGAATGGCGTTCCTTGGCGGATACTTACGGCGAAGGAGATAGTAAAAGTGGGCTACCAGGTCTTATTGATGGAGTCATTCCAGATACTTTGTGAAGAAAGTCGAAAATTTTTTTAGGATTGTTGGCAGCAGTACTTGAATCGTGTGCTTCTCCAGTGCCTATTCAGAGTCTTCGACCGTAACCACTAGATCACGGGGGGATGTATGAATGTTAACGTTTAACGAAACCCTAATTATTGCACGATCAGAACAAACCAAATGCGTGTAGTATCGTCAGGGACCACAAGAAAAATAGTTGTACGGTTGAATATAATAAATTTTTTGTCAAGAGCTCTTTTTATTGCTATGTTGTGGTGGTCTGGTTTTAGTCCCCGTAATATTTTACGTACCGGTACATACATCTAGAAGAGAGTATGAACTAGATTTTTTTAACAGGACGTAAACTCCCTAACATTCAAAGAAGAGGGGGTGGTGGTGGCGAATGTACTCTCCTTTCTTTTTATCTTCTCACGTGAGGTTCACAGGAGATTGTAGCGTAATTTCATTTGGAATGTGTACTTGTAGTCGTGTCCATGAAATATAGCAAGCAAGCAGGCAAATATAGCACACATATATATTTTTTTAACATCCAGAAAAGTAGAGGACCATACATGACATATGACCTTCCAACCTCATATCCACCGAGACGACTCGCAGCTGGTTATAGCGGTTGTTCTCGTTAGAGAGAGCTTGTCCACCGTTTAACACGAAGGACCATGGATTTTTTTTTAGGGAAAGCTAAGTAATGCTTCGAAAATATATGTGAGAAATTTAATCTGGTCTTCCATACAGTAAAAGGTGTGAAAAAAGAATATAAAAATGCAAATTAACTGCCGTTTTGTTTATAGTAGTTGTTTGCTAACAAAATGTGTCTTATCCCTCTGGACTCGATATGATTTTTTGTATTTTTTAATGTGTGCTATCTGTTCGTGTGTGTGATGAAAGCATTCTAAAAATTATTTTTTCATAAAGTCCTGGTTTATTTTGTATTTCCTTTGTTATTGTTATAAAGAGTCCGACTGGCTGTCGATTGTGATCGCTCCCTTTTGTATATATAAAGGTCGTATGTAGGATTCTGTCAGTGGTAGGTCCATGATTTTAATTAGGAAGTGCAACCGTGATTTGTTGGCGGAGGTACAAAGGTTGGTTTGGAGAAGAGAGGCAAAAATATTTTATCTCAGAGCAACATATTGGGGTTGATTAGTTTTATTGCTCATACTCGTATTGTTTGCCTCTTGGAATGATACATTGCTTTAAATTAAAAGTAAAATTATCGTGGTTGACGTTTTTTGTCTGCGTGTGTGTTTATTTTCCTTCCTGACTGGATGTAATCATTTCTGTCTTGCTTGTCTTAATTTGTGTGCGAAATTAAAACGCGTCTCTTCAGTGGGTTGCCTGGACTCTCTGGCCAAAGCCGTGTTTTGCTGATCATGAGTGTAACAGGACGCAGCATACCTGGCAACGAATTCCAGAGATTATAATTATTATTCCTTTATTATTATTAGGCCTATACCTTATATGTCCTTGATTATTGTTATTTATGTTTGTGAAGGCTTTCCTAACCCGTGCTGAACATGTAATATATATGATTAAGTGCTGTATTCTTGCTACAAGCTGGTCATAGCACTATAATATATTATTATTATTATTATTTTAGCTAACCAGATTCAAAATCTTAAAATTGGATTCATTTTATTTTGTGAAATTGCAGAAATTTAAATGTATTTGAAAATGAGTGTTTATTGTTGGGTTTGACGCCATCGTAGAATAGGACGATTGCTCACAATTTTTAGAGGACTCGTGGGAAGAGAAGTAATGCAGAAAGTCAGCCCTAACCTTATTTCAAGGCACTATCCCGTGTGATTAGTTAAGAGACAGCTGGTACCGAGATATAAACCTCGAAGCCATCCGATTGTAAAGCGAGCATGCTTTTGCTGAGGTACGTACCACGCACGGTCTGTGAGATTTTAAGACTTCCGTTCGTCGTTGACTATACAGCTTTGATTTTATATCTTTTGTGTGTGTGTTTATTTTAAAAAGTAAAATTTACAGTGGCGTGACATAGTCACAGGTGAGACAGTATCAAACAGTGACCGTAAATGAATGTCTGGTCTAGCAAATCACAATGGAAATTGTACTGGAGGAATGTGTTTAAGCAACATTTATGATTGCGGGAGTACAGCTTTTGCTGAGCTGATAAATTTTATGTCACTTGCGACGATGCCGTGTAACATTTAGGGGCCTTAAACTTTAAAACATTCCAACGTTTCGCATTTGATTTGTTCAAAAAGAACATATTTCTGGTTTCGGTATGAGGACTTTACCATTCAGTTTACAACCATAACTTCTTAGGTAACGTGTCTCGTAGTAGTCTGTTGCGTAACTTTTGTACCTACAAATCCACGTTTCGAAGGAAGGGGGCACCTTCTGGGAATTAAATTTCTGAACAAACTTCATGTGGTAGTAGTTTACCCTTCAGATAATAATATACGAAAATACTATTGCGCAGTATTTGCCCAGTTGCGATCTACCATGGGTCAAAGTTTGTATAACACCTTATTTATATCTCTTACGCCTTAAAATGTTCTTGATTATCACCAGCCCGGTTGGCAGAAACTGTTCAGAGGAAGATTCACACGCAAAAGGTCGCTGGTTCAAGTCTCGTGGGCCCAGAATTTTTTAAAATACAAGAATGTGTGTTTCACGTATTGTAGTAAAAAATTAAATTGTAAAACATTTTATTTCAAGGACGATTGTGTTGAAATATCAAGTGTTTTGTGCAGAGAAAAGTATTTCACGAAATTTGTTTAGTATGGAAAATCATTTCGCTTATATATGATTGTAGATATACGTGTGGACGTGGTACATTATCACGAAAAATTGCATGTAGAGAAAGATATGAAATGTTTTAATGCAAATTACCAACAAACGAATCAACAACACTAGACCAATATGCTCAATCAATGCTGGCACAGCGTTATTTCTACACAGGATCCAGAATGATTGTTGTTGTAGAGGCATGGAAAGCAAAAGATGTTTCTACATCTCGCACATTCAGTAAATTAGTACTAGGATTTTGCACGAAAACACCCACTTGCGATTCTCCACGTATCTTTTACATTGAAGAACAGCTTTTCTTATTGCCAAACTAGGATTCGCAGACCGTGCCCCCTCCGTTTTAGTACAACCCATTTTTTTCTGAAGTTTGTCACATTTGAATTCATGAATGGATCTAAAAACTTTGATATGCAGATCACCATGTGAACAACGCAATAATTTGTTCACAGATGGACTGAATACTATGTTCCATAACGTTCTCTCATCCATAATACATACGTAATTGTCGACCTCGGTAGCGGGTTCGAATCCCGTCTTGGGCATCTTTGTGGATTTTAACCTTACTGTATGCATATCATCCTAACGAACCTAAGTCCATAACTACTAAAATGTCCTATATAAAATAAAGTTTACCAAAGCTTTTACATGCGTAATTGTGATAACTGTTATTGAGATAAATTACAAGTTACAAGGAAGCATTCTTTCTTATTTGGGTGTTACTAAAATATATGTTGCATATTGCAAGTAACTTTACTTTAATTTAAAACGTAACGCATTGTAGCTTTTGTGGGCCACAGTTAGAGAATCACTGAACTAAAGAGCATAAAAAAATCAGACGGAAAATGTTTTGGTGTCTTCCATCCAGTTACTTTTAAGTTGTAAGCTTGTGGAGTTATTGTTCTCGCGGGCCAGACAGATTGCTATGACCTAAACCCGTCACATATTTGGCGGATGTTATCTTTGGCGAACACACTTCGTACAGAAGGCCTATAGAAGAACCTTTGACCTTGTCAGGGGTACCATATCGGGATTCGCCTGTCGAAATTAAGGAAAAGCCTGAAAAATCTAAATTCAGTAGGGGAAGGAAGTGTAAATTGGCCATGGGGTATTTTCTTCCTTTACCTGTGCCCCAAGCTAACAGTATCCATCCACAAAAACATGCCGTCAAGGGCGTAGTACCAGGTTAAGTGGCTATGACGACAGTTGACTTGGTAATCTTTATGTATCAACCAGTCTAGTAACCGTCACGATTATAATTCGAAGACACTGATAGTTAAAATCAACAACATCCCTGGTGGGATTCTAACCCGCGACCTTCGAGTCGGTGGCTTAACGCCTCAGACCGCTCAGCTACCTGGCTGGCTTACATAGCTATTGAAATTTGTGTTTTTCGCTATGTGTGATCTAAAGTAAATAAAAAATATTTCTATAGGGAGAAAATTAACATTTTGTAATTATAGTTTATCCAGACTATTTGGTGTTTAATGTTAAATTGAATGATGTGCTGAAGTCTGATGGTCAGCTACTGCTGTTGCAACTATAACATATGACTGTCGAAAGGATAAAGTGGCCACTCACTTGACCCTATTAAATCATAATACCAGTGGCATTACAATTAAATTAAGAAATATGTTACTATTAATATTACACGTCAGTTGTTTAATAGTCTACGTAGAAAATACGAAATCACAAGTGCCGGCCGGGTAGCCGTATGGTCTTCGGTGGTAGGCCAACGACTCGAAGGTCCCGGGTTCTAATCACGGCAGAGGCATGGGTGTGGATTTTAATAGCTAAGGGGCAAATCGTGACGGGCCGAAATCCAAAGTTACTAGACTGGGTCATATATAAATAAAGTTTACCATAGTTTTTACGAAATCACGAGAATCATGAGTTTGATCCAACAATGAAATGACGATTTGTGTAAAGGAAGTGACGCTTCCAGTGATTATGAAGAGGACGTTGATGAAATTTAGGTATGTTTAGTTTTGTTTCCAGGAATTGTTCTTTCCTTAATAACACATAAATTTATGAAAAATTAATTAAAAAATGATTTTTTAAAAACATGCTCTTTTAATATGGGCTAAAAGTAAAAAAATAATAAATTGAATTAATCTTATGAATCGAAAATAAAAGCGTGGGTATTCTTAGATATTATGATAAGGTAAGTAAGAGCACCCATGCTTTTATTTTCCGATTCATAAGATTAATTCAATTTTTTATTTTTTACATTTTAGTCCATCTTAGAAAAGCATAAAAATCCTTGTTTTAAGTATTTTTATGTATGAATATTACACTCCCTGGGAGGTAGGCAACCTAAACTTCACACAATAGATGCGGCGTTGCGTGCATTTAAGGATAATTTTCAATTATTTAATTAATTAATCTATTACAGTTAACTGGATTATTCTGTCGTATATCTAATGATTGAATATTGTATTGTCATCGGAAGCAAGCAAGTTTACAAAATTTCAAAGAAATGGGACGATGGGAAGTGAGTTAAAAATCAATTACAAGATCTGTACCAGAGATGATTACAGAGCAAGTTAATAAAAGCGTGTAAAAAGACTGATTTTTCCTTGTTTTGCTATTGTTGAAGAATTTGTAAGAAGAATAACTCGTTGCCACTTTGCCCCCTGTATAAGGTAAAGAGACAATTTCGTAGAGTTACTTATAATGACTTACAGTTCAGATATTACAATGAATTTTTATTTTCGTGATAACTGTAGTCAGTATACTTCAAGAAAATAACAAAAAATAAATTTTGCATAGGGTGACCACTTCACCATTCCTTCCCCTATAGTTGGTAGCAGGACTCGAACTTCTCCAGTGCCGATCGGAAGTCCACCACCATAACCACTATACCACGAAGAGGAAGGGGGTAATTTATACCTGTTCATTTGACCTGGTGTAGTGTGGTAATGAACTGGTTTATATCAAAATAAAACAAAAGGTCGGAAACCCAACATCAAATCTTTCGAGGGCTCATTACAATATCTTAATTAACTAGTCGTGAAATATATAAAGGGAATTAGTTGAATGCCCTTGTCACAAGAAATACTGTAAGTACATATCTATGTACTTCTGTCTGTTGTCAGTTGTACGCTTTCATTTCTGCAATTGCTTGGGGGAAAAAAAAAGGAAAAGAAGTAGACTGTCGGTATATTATTTGTTAGTAATTAGAGCTAATAAAACCTGCTGCCCCCATTCCCCCACCCCACTCCCATGTGCATTAGTGCAACTGTTATTATTGTCCCGTTTTGATAGCAGAGGTCGTCTTTGTAAGAAAAATGCATTGATAATAACATGTTGCTACTTTTTAATACAAAGTTGCACGTTTTTTGTGTTGCGATAACTATTTTTTTTTTTTTTTAAAAAAAGCATAAAGGGAGGAGCTATTAAATTGTCCATCACATCATAATTTATCAGTTGTACTTGTACTGCAAGACAATAAAACCTCATATTCTACTTGTAAGTCCTGTCTGTCAGCTTAATAAAAAGGAAGATATTAAACTTTTTTGTAGTTTCCTTTTAGCGGACGATTAGAGTGAAGCCATACGTAACTATTACATTTTTGCCTGCGTATGTCAGTTTGGATACATGCATATGTTCCTTGTATAAATATGTTAGACCTCTGGAGTAAGGTGTGTTAAATTACCTGTATTTTTCTCCCTACAACATGTGTTTGTTATGAGAGTTTTTTTGTGGCTAGTGACATGTAAGTACGTTATTTGTTTTACGCTTCAGAATATGCACGCTCCGAGGTGTGTTGATTGCATCATGAGAAACTGCAAGTGTTGGTATGCATATTTTTTTAAAAAATTCATTTGATGGAACGATTATAATTTATTGGATACTCACAAGGAAAACTACCTGTGGAGAAGTAGCAATGTGTTCGTGCGGCCAGACCAGGCCCCCTACGCGATAAGAAATAATCCCCTTGAGAACATTAAGAGCAAAGATTAAATTTTAATTTATTTAAGACCTTTTGGTATCTTTGGCTTACGTCGAGATGGGTAATGTACAGGAT
>JAGDQP010018125.1:5236-19594 GCA_022664845.1 Lepisma saccharinum
GAAGTCACGCTCAGATGGCATTTTTTAGCTTTTCCCTGTTTACAAGTTAATCTTCAGCAGGTTAGGTTAAAAAGTCAGGTTTGATTATATTTTTCATATACGCATTTTCACAGTTCACAATGAGTTAATCCCAATCCTGACGCTTAGCGGATGTTCATATAGTCCCACGTATGCTTACGTGTTTCACCCCTATTACACTGGTTAATGACTCCAAAAATTATTCTAATTTGCGTGTCAATACTCGTACACACTTTACTAACATTATCGTTCTGCTGTAAATTTTACTTCCTTTGGAGCACGGTACATAAAGTAAACCTTACCCGAAAAGTAGGCTTAAGTGAAATGCGTGATACTATATTATTTCGTAAAGAATGAGTGTCTAATGCATTGGTTGGAACTCCCCCAGTGTGGTAGGCGGGAAAGGAGAAGGTGGCCGTTGTAATAATCTGATAATTTAGTACATTATGTACTGTTCGGTTAGGTTATGGAGTTGGTCTATTGATCCTAAGGCATCTCGTCAAGCATAGTATTACTGGTTGCATACTTAGTTAATATGTTTTAATATGATTAATATTCTGACCAGTTTAGAACAGAGTTTATACATGAAATATATAAACATGTAACTGGCGCCCATTTAACTCATCTGTGCCAGTAAGTTCTGACATACCATTCACAATTATTTAAATTCCAGAATGGATAATCACTACTGTAAGTAAAACAGTAAAACTTCTTTTACTGAGAATTAACCACCAATTCGGTTCCATCGTTAAGTAAATCAACGAACTACCCTAAAAACGAAAGAAACATGTAAACCGTATTGTTCCATATAGCTGATATTGATCTCTGCAATTGAATCATTAGCAAACTGTTGCAGCCTTTATATATTTTTCTGACAGTTAAAAAACGTGGAAATTAGATAGGTTAAAGTTCAGTTAGTGACATTAAATAGTCTTTAATTACATTGAATGTTTGAATTCACATGGAATCTTATCCAAAATTTACGAGGATTGATTCCTCCTCCAATGGAGTATTAACTAAAGTTCATCCAAAATGAATATAAATGGCTTCATGATTAGAGGTAATCAATGCGTAGAAAGCGGAGCCTTATCCGTTAGTATCCCTCCGTCGCATGGCGGGCATGTCAGTGTTATTAACAGATATCTTGCGTAATTATGAGAAAGAAAAAATAGTTCACACCCTGACTTTCACCACCCCGCCTTCACTTACTGGGTATTACCTCCTGTGTGAGCGTGAATTTTATGTGGGGTAATGATGACCATAGTAGCATAATGTTGGCTGACCACATCTAAATCTAAGCAGTGAATAATGCTTCTTACTTTTCGCACACGATTCTTTAAGTTTCGGTGGATAAAGAAACCAAATTCGTGTCTTACCTTAAATATGCTTAACTTTGAATTTCTATGGGCTAGATACATAGCTGTGTCATAAACCCGTTAGGTGTCTAGGGCTGACGTCCTGAGGTGAACACTCGTCTGGGGGCAAGGAGGGGATGATAGCGGCCAAGACCTTAGTTTAAGCACCATCCTGCAGTCACTTAGTGCAAGATCAAAGCTATTATATTCTGAGCATCTCATGTAGGACTGAAGGGTCTTTTTCCCCATACTCTAAATTAGTCCATCGGAGACTTCCTAAACATCATAGATCGCTCGGAAGTAGTAAATCCTTATATCGTACTGTTCTCTGCTTAAAAAGTGTTACAAAATCCAGTCCGACGTGTTGGGCTTTGTGGTGGACAAACACCGGCTTTCTCGGAGATCTACCGTGTCCTCCCACTTTTCTTCATCCCACCAATTCTCCCATCATCTATTCGACCTGGGCCAAACGTGGCCTAAAGGCCTTAAATAGAATTCAAAATTCATTTCAACTGATTTACAGTTGGAATTATTTTGTTTATCTTACTTCTATTATTCTAAATTTGCTCTCTCTGACTGCGTTAATAGCTATCATCACTCTTTTAAATAAATACTTGAGTCAAGTCAACATACTTCCCGTCAGGGCCGATCTTTACGATATCTTTTCTGTCATCTTCCAAAGCGTGTATCGCTTTGAATCTCCAATCACTGCTAAGAACAGATAGAAACATACCACCATGAAGCAGGCGTAAACTACATGTAACATTTTTTACATGTGTGTTCTTGTGCCATCTTTAATGATTCGTTTATTGTCCAAAACGAGCTGGTAAACTTCTAAGAATGGGACCTACAGTTATTTGCTATAATGGGCTCGCAATCACTCTGTACAATGTACCCCCACGGGACATGAACCATGACCGCTCCATCTCCAGCCTCGTGATCTAGTGGCTGTGGTCACGGGCTTGGGGATTGGCAGTGAGAGGGAGACACGCAGCTTCAAGTCTTGCTGCTGGTCATCTTAAGCAGGGTTTTCCAGAGTTTTCTTCAGTTTAGTAGCCAAATAGCAGTAGGATATGTAGACAGATCCTGGCCGCTAGATTCGAAAGTGCACGCGGAGGAACGCCATCCCTCTGACACGATGGGATTAGATCATCGCTACCTCTCGAACCTATAAATTGCAAATTAAGTAAAAATCTTTTTTTTTCCTCTAATTTCTGCATTTTGATTTTTTTTGTAATTTTTCACTAGTTATTAGTGCACTCCCCTTTCTTTGTTTTTTCCCTCTGAATATTTTTTTCTGTTTCCTATATTGTGTCCTTCAAAAAACTTCTCAAAATTATTTCCAGAGAAAGAGAGACAAACAATCATTTAGTGCTTGAAATTATCTATCAAAATTAACCTGTTTATCTGGTTATAAAACTAAACTCTCTTTTAGATGGTTTCATTTTATTTGTGGGTGTAATTTTTTATTTTTTTATTTTAAAATTTATTTTAGGGTCTCTATCAATGGAGGGAGAAAGACGGTTGGTGGTTTTGTATGGAAGCCAGACGGGAACCGCACAAGATGTTGCAGAGAGGATATGGCGAGAAGCTAAAAGGTGACTGTTTCTCTTGTATTGGTGGTAGCGCCAACATACGATTCATGCATGTAAAATGAGATAAGGCTTTCAGTGCTTGTCTAAAGTAAATTTAGAGGTCTACCACGTGCTGTGATCTAACAAGGAACACTTCTCATGAGAAGGAACCCGATTTTGATGAAACTTGGTACAGTATCTAGCAGAACCTTCACAGCCACGGTCAAGAAATATAACGACAGGATAATCCCACCACCACCAAAAAAAAACAAAAAAAACATAGCAAGTAGTTCAAATATAAGGTGACGAAGAACGTTTTCTTTTACAAAGTATTAAAGATATCGAAATTATATGGCTGTGAATAGATACTGGGTGGAATTCGGTACCTGCAAGAGGGTGCGATATCACATCTTGAAAGCGGCCGTCTTGAGTCTTCTTCGACATTTGTAAATGGGAAGTGGGTCATGCGATATTTGTACTGGAATGTTCTTAGAAATCCATTGCTTGAAATTTAAATTTGTCACCATAATGAACGTAGTTCTCAACATATAGATAGCTCTTGGCCTATAGTTTTATTTCTTTCATCACCTGTTTCAAACGAAAACGGTTTCTATTCGTTCGTTTCAGTCCTTTCCTACGGCCATATTTTCCATCCATTAGTAATCAAGTTAGGGCAAAACTAACTTCTGCAATGGATTTCTGAGAACATTCCAGTACAAATTGGTGTATGACATGATCCACTTCCCACTTACAAATGGCGGTCATTGATATTTTACCCTCTCGCAACTAGCACATTCCATGCAGTATCCGTTCATTGCCATATAATTTCGACATCTTTGTAAAAGAAAACGGTTTTTCGTCGCCTTGTATTATTTGATTTAGTTGCTACCTATGGCACCTAACTTTTTTTTTTGGTCACCCTGTGGTTTTGTTGATCGTTGTAGCTGTAATTTTGGCTGTTATGGTGGTTCTAAGTACTTCCTGTATACCAAGCTTCATTAAAATCGGGTACTCTCTCATGGAAAGTGTTCTTTGTAAGAGGCAGGTTATTCGGAGTTTCAATTTTTTTTACATTTTTCTTCCTTTTTTCTGATTTCGAGAAACTTTTTCGGGGCTCAAAAGTTTATCTTGAACATCCCAATAATTTCGAGTTCTGTGGTCGCTTCAACAGCTGGTGTATTTCAGCCAACCCTATTTGATGGACCAATTACAGGGTTTTAGCTTAAGAACAGGCGTGTTTGCCCAACCACGATATTAGTGATAAATTTTTATTTACGTGTGTACCCTCCGTGGATCAAGTCTTATAAAGCGCTTTCAAAATAATAATAATAATAATAAAAAGTTCATCTCAACAAGTGGTGCCAATGGTATGAGTATCATACTTAAAGAAATTTGGTTAACTTTTTTTTCTTTTTTTAATTCGCTGCTCGTTAGGTACAGTATTTTGGCAATGAGGCATCTATAATATCGAAGGGGGAATCAGTTTCCTTGCTGCCTTTGTTATTACGAAATGTCACTTCTTATAACATGTAATATGCAATACCTTGTTGCTAATCCCATGATCATGGAGGTCTGGTTGCGCCTATGTTCCATATGTAACCATATGAAATGCATTGACTCAGTGTTTCCAACTATTGTTATACCTCAATACAGTATCTAGCGGGCGAACTTATGTATATTTTTTTGTTTAGAACGAATCTGTTTCTCTGAGGTGGCAGGTTTCTTTCTCTTCGGTCCTTACTCTGTTAAAAAACACGATATTTTTTAATTTGAGAAGTTGTTCAATAGTCCATTGTATAGCCGTCGTCTTTTTTAAATTATTTTTTTTTCTTGATAAATAAAATGTAGTGAAATTTTAAATTGATTGGCAGATACCGTTCCTTTGAGAGTTTAAGGATATGGTATGTGCTTTGATTCTTATTGTGACCGAAAGGATAGCCCATTCACTCTCTGTGCGCGTGGTCACGAGTTCATATCTCTCCGGAGTTCATTGAACCCATTTTCTCAAAAACTGTAGGTCACATTCTTAGAAGTTCACCAGTCCCTTGAGGACGTTAATAACAAGTCAATCAATTGACTCTTACTTTGTAATAGTTTAAGATACAGTATTTTCAGTCCAGGCCTGCTAACAGCTATTTTTCATTTAGTAACAATGCTGGAGTACAAATTAAGTCAATCCATTTGAACAAGTTCTTAATTGATTTTCAGTATTTAAATCTACTTGGGCTGCGGTGGCTCGGTGGTAGAGCGCTCACCTCTGGTGTGTGGGACCGAGTGTTGGCGAAGTATTCGCAAGTATTGGTTTGTTCGTACTGATCTTTTTGTAGGGTTTTTCATCAGTCACACCAGACAAATGCCGGGATGGCACCTTTAACATAGGCCCTGACCGACATCTTTCCACTCCACAATGCCGGCCGGAACCTTACATGCCTAAAAACCATAAATAAAAAAAATCAAATTCTGGTGCGTGGCGTGCTCTGTTCGATCCTGGCTCGTGCCATGTGGACTTTGTGGTGGACAAACACCGTGTGTGTGGTTTTTCTCGGGGTTCTCCAGTGTCCTCCCATTTTTTTCATTGCACAAATTCTCCCATCATCATCATCCATTCAGCGTGAGCCAAAATTGCCTAAAGGACTGAAAACAAATTCAAATTTAAACTCAACTTAAAAATTCCAGAGCACCATAGAAATATACAAGATTTTTAATAATACGATTAAGTGAACCGGGATTAATTTCTAAAATAATTTCTGATTGACTTATCTATCGCTGCTGATGGTGTATTTGTGAGGATTTCGTGATCTGGTTGTTTAAGAGAAACATTTTATTATTAAGTGTTGACGTACTGAATATAGAGAAAAACCAAGGGGTTGTGCTGTAAATTTTGGGGAAGTTTAAAAGAATAGCAATTTCTTTCTTTGATAACAAAAAAAAGGACAAAAAGAAAAATTTTAATTGCATAGTATGATGTGTAATACTGAGCCAATATTCAAAACAGAGCGAACCTTTCTCTTGTTTATGTTGCTGAGTCAGTCGGTTCAATGTTGCCAGAATCTTCAACGTTTCGAACTTTGTAAGGAAACGGACGGGCGTGCCTATACGGGCTTCAGAATTTTAAAAGACACTGATGATATCTGTGAAGTGACTGACGCATGAGGCTTTAATTTTGCGACTCTCCAGAATTTGAGTTTCAGCTGAGTCATGGATGCTTTGTGATATTTTAGGGTTAACAGAGACGAGCCAAAGTTCTTATTGCTAAATCTTCATCCGTCCGTCCGTATCTTTAGAACTAAGTCTTCACTTCATACCACCACGAAATAAAACTTCTATAAACAGTTTATTTATTGAGCATTGAGTAACTAAGAACGTCAGTCCGTTCTAATGTCCTAAATCTCACTTCCGCTTCGATAGACACTTCTAGAGTAAGGTTGTTTGCTCATAATTCATTTCTAACTATTTCGATTTAAACCCAAAAGGATTTAGGCGGTTAGTAAATGTTTTACGCCAAGTTTTGTTGTCTCGGACTGCAACTAGTCCTTTTCTGCGACCAATTCGAAGTGGCAAAACCTACCTCATCGCGAATGATGGTGATGATTTTTTTTTTTCACAAACAGATTTTGCGTGGAGAAAGCTGGAGGGTACATAGAAAAATTGGACTGACTGCTAATCGAACCCAAGTCTTCTCTTTGCCGGGTAGCTGTCAAAGCTTCTGTACGTATTATGAGTTTTTCCGACCTCAGCCGCACCAACTCATTTCAGCCCAAGTTGGGGGAAAAAAAGGATCAGGTCACTCCACGCCAATTTTGAGTTTCAGCACCTTTGTTTTCCCCAATGATTGCTGTACGAAAAAATCCCTGACAGATGAACCTATAGTAGTTTGTCCTTGCCTTCTCTCTAATGGAGATAATGTTCTGAGAGCGAGATCTATAGCTTCAAATGAAATTGGAAACACTACATGCAATATGTCCCCTTCGGAGAACGGAGCTAGAATCCCATTGATTACAAGACAAGGAACGAAACCTTTCAAACACACCTGCAAATCGTACACTTAGAATAAATAAGCTATTTTATAGTGCATTTTCGCGGAAAGACTTGTGTTATCATTGGGATTTATCAAAACATTCATACCCTAGCTGGGTTCTCGAACCCACACTCGTGACTAAAGCGTACTACATCAGATCAGTAGATTATAGTGGTCGGTTTTAACGAGTGTCGGTTTTTCCTCAGTCACACCAGGCAAAATGCCGGGATGGTAACTTCAATGTACATTCTGGCAAATAAGTAAATTTCAATTCTTCTTCTTCTTTCTCTCTCTCTGTCTCTCTCTCTCAACAAACATTATAATGTGTTTTCTCTTATAATTACAGGCTGCATTTAAAAGGACCAGTGAAGGCAATGGATGACTTTTCGCCATCTCAGCTGATCTATGAACCGTTGGTCGTCTTTGTTGTTGCAACCACGGGACAAGGAGAAGAACCGGACAACATGAAAAAGTTTTGGCGATTTCTGCTTAGAAAGAATTTGCCGTCTACCTCCCTCAGCACATGCAAGTTCTGTGTGTTAGGCTTAGGAGATTCTTCGTATCAAAAGTTTAATTTTGTAGCAAAGAAACTGTATCGAAGATTACTGCAATTAGGTGGACAACCGTTGCTAGAGTTAGGACTTGCAGACGATCAGCATGATTTAGGGCCGGATGCGGTTGTTGATCCGTGGATTAACAGTCTCTGGTTAAAAGTGTTACAAATATGCCCGCTACCATCTGGCATATTGCCTGTGGATAGCCAATTAGTGGATCCTTCGAAATACAAGGTAACAGTGGTACAAGACTCGAATTCAGTAGCTGGTACTAGAGACAATTTGAACAATTCTGCGAGTTCAAATACTCCATTTTGCCAAGCACATCCTTGTTTTGTGACCGTCAAAGAAAATGTGAGGACTACCGCCTCTGATCATTTTCAAGATGTCCGCCTCATAAAGTTTGAAGTATCGGATAGCAACGTCACGTATGAACCAGGGGATGTGTTAATGGTACAACCTCACAATTTGAAAGAAACTGTGGAACAATTTTTCGAGGTTCTGAAGTTGAGTCGGGACCAACGAGTAAAAATAGAACAAAATGACCCAGATGTTCCTCTTCCTCCGGAATCCATTTTGTCGTCAGTTTGCTCCCTTGCGGAGTGCGCTAAACGTTATTGGGATATTCAAGGCATTCCACGACGATATGCTTTTGAACTATTGTCAAAGTTTACAACGAGTGAATTGGAAAAAGAAAAATTGGTAGAATTTACCACTGCTCAAGGACAGGAAGAACTTTACAATTACTGCTACAGACCTCGAAGAAATATGTTGGAAGTTCTTCGAGATTTTCCCCATGCTGCGTCTAATATTCCTTTGCAGTATTTGTTTGATCTCATTCCACCTATTAAACCACGAGCGTTCTCTTTAGCATCATCTAGTCAGGTAAGAATCACTGATAAATAATGCATGCTCACATCGGAAAACCGTAACTGGCAGTTCTATTTCCAGCTGGGTATCCATAATGTACAGCGTTCAGTCACACTTATTGCGACATCTAACTGGTAGCCAAAATATAGCATACGTTGCAGCTTTTCGCCATAGAAGTGATTTCATTGAATCCGGGGAAGGTTTCTCGAGTATGTGACTATGCACACTCGAGAAACCTTGGGTTAAGATCTGGAGAATTACGTGGCCAAAGGAGTAGTTTGAAGTGTTCGTCGTGCTCCTATAATCGCACACGAACAATTCTGGCATGGCGTGTGTAGCAGTTTTGTTACACTCTCAGTGGCCTTACAATATAAGGGTTTCTTGTTTGTGTCGGTAGAGTTAATTATAGTCTTAGAACTGGCTACCGAAATGCTTGAAATCAGCACAACACCTTCAGTGCCAGATGTCCCGGATTCTATTCCCGGTTGGGGTTCAAAATTTCGGGTGTTGACCCAGCATCGTGAAGACAGTTGGGTAGCTACTTCAATAAAATAAGTAGCGGACAGTGGTCATGAAAGTCAGACACACCGGTACGAAGAGACGTTACGCTGAACCCTCTACTTGAACGCAATACAGGCATCTGACAGACCAGGGTCTTTGGGGAGCTGTTGTGCCTCCCAGTTTAGTCTAGGAGATGAAATACAACTACAAGGGATACGAGAGATCCTTTAGGTACAAGGAATACTATACAAATTCAGATAAGACCTCAGGCTTTTACTAATGTAACGGAACATACAGGGTGTTCAAAAAACCTTCCTATTTTCATATGGTTGTTATCAGATTACACGATACACAAGCAAGCGAACACTCTAACCCAAACAATCGCAATGGGTTGCCATTTGAAATACGGACAGATTCAGAGATTGGAGGAATGTTCCAGGCACCGTAGTCTTCGCAGCTTGAGCCTTAGGTGCCTAAAGGCCATAAATACAATTCCATTTCGTATCTTTTTTGTTTAAAACTTAAGAAGTGTGCTCTGCGTTCTGTTAGTAACTAATACTAGCTCATCTGTAACATCGTATTACTGTAATATTGTGTTTGGTTGAGTAATAAGGCCAACGCATACGAATCTGTCCGTATTTGAGGTTTATCATTGTGATTTTTTGAGTTGTATTGTTGACTTGCTTGTGTATTTTATAACCCGATATAATCATATCAAAATAGGTAAGTTTTTTTTTAACACCCTGTATCAGCCAGATACTGTAACAGCAATTTTAGCTTTTCAAAACATCTTGTTAGAAACTGGGCATACGCCTGTTAAGTATTATTAATTCGGCTACAAATAAGACAGAAAGAGTAACTTTTCATAGTTACTCTATTGAGTACGTAACAAGAATAACATGGTTTTAAACTCACCTTTCAATGTCGGAATACAGGAAATTTTCTGCCGTAGTTGCTACAGAATGTACAAATTAAGAAAATGCACGGGAATATTTTCACACCTAGATTCAGTTGTAAAAGGAGGAAGGACGCGAGAATTGGAAAGGTTTCCAGGTTTTGTCCTCCATTTTTGTGTGACTTCGGGGTGGACGAAAGGTTAGCGAGCGTGGTCACGGGTTCAATTCCTGCCGGGGTCTATTGAACAGTGGTTCGAAGCCCACTTTCACAAAAACTGTAGGTCCCATCCTTAGAAGGTCACCAGCTCGTTTAGGATTTTTATAATAATTTATTTTTGTGCTAATTTTACAAAATTGTTTATACCGTTGTCAATTCGTTCAAATAAGTGTATGCGAACGCTATCAAGATGGCTTCCATAGATCGAGTAGGCGTGCTTCCTTCAATTCCTATTTACGGAGCCGCCGTAGCTCAGTGGTAGAGTGTTGGCTTAGCATTCGGGAGGTCGTGAGTTCGATTCCAGCGGGTTTTTCACGGGTATTCCTCAGTCACACCAGGAAACTGCCGGGATGGCACCTTCAATATAGGCCCTGGCCGACACCTTCCCGAATCCTTTTCCTTCTGTTATTCCAGCCTGAGTATTAGATGCCTAAAGACCATAAATAAAATTTAATTCAATAAACATGATTGGATTCAAAATAATGGAAGTACCATAGACATGAAATGGACACTTTCTCACGACCGGAACTTGGCAACTCTTAAGAAACGAAACTTTGTTAGTATGGCACAGAGTTAAGTCGTATTGGTTGCTTCAGACGAGCTAGCTTTGTTAAAAATATTTTGTCACTTACAGTTTTCTTTTATCAAAAGCCAGTAGATGTCATCTTCACTTATTCATTGGCCATTTCTAATGTAGGAAGAAGACGGCGTGCTCTTCGAATGCTTTCAGGACGCACTCAACGTGAGCCAATATGATAGAAATCTCCCTACGTTGTAATGTTATATCTTTCGCTGTATTTATTTATTTTTCTTGTAGTTAGTTTTTCTGTGCATAAAATTAAGTCTATTCACTTTCAGTAAATTAGGGTTATTCAAATATTACGTAAGCATAAGTTAGTCATATTAGACCTCTGCCCCCTTTGTAAGCAAAATTAAGCAGATATCCCTAACACTTAAAGACTTCCAGCAAAAATAAACAAATGACGTAATATTTGAACGATCCCATGGCTAGTTTTTCTAAAAAATATGAATAGTAATGGATATTCCAATTCTATTTTACAAGTACTAATAAATAACATATACTCCATCTGGTCTCCATTTTGTTGTTCTTGGTGCATATTCGAATTTCGTACTAATACCCGTTATTTCTCGAGTAATTGTTATAAAAATTCATTATTATTTTGTCTAAACGAAGAAATATAAGAGATTTTAGGATCTGAACTGCCAGGTAGGAGATTAATTATATATTCCATGCCCTTTGTGGATTTTTTTTTTCTTGAGATCCATAACCGAATCTCAAGCATGGCGGAAGTGGTTACTGAAGATGTGTTATAATGTGGGTTCAGTAGATGACTTTCGTGAATGGATGAAGCGCATAATTGTAATTAATAGAAATTATTTCTTTACTACGACCTAAAGAAACGCTCTAGCATAGTGTCTTCAAACATACTTTAATGTAACTTGTGTTAATGGGTAAGCCATACGACTAAATAAGCAGTATTGAGAGTTTTTTTTTATTACGATGTGCAGTAAAGATGTTGAAAACTGTAGGTATGTTCCAACTTTTAACACAGAGGAAATCCAAACATGGAAATTCCTTTACTTGAGGGTGCATAGTCTAGTGTAAGTGGTATTAAAATCCGTCCATAGAATGTATGTGTGTGTGTGTGAAACGTGTTTAAAAGCTTAAATAGATGTTAGTGTACAATGTCAGTAATTATAAAGGTCCACGACGGTACAAGATGGTAATGTACGCTTATATTTATAATTTCAATAACTGAAATGTGATAAATGTAATGGCTTACGTTTGAATAATATGTTTGAGATAATAGTGTCAATAATTGAGGGACTTTTTTTTTTTTTTTTTTTTTTTTTTTTTTTTTAGAAACACCAGAAGTCATTTTTGTGAAATTTACGATTCTTATAGGAAACGAACCTTCTGATCGAGACCCATCTTTTCAGCGGGAATCCTAAAAGTGGCACCTGTATACGGTGTACGACATCTGCAAATTTGAGAGTTCCTTCTCCCTATATATTTCCCCATAACAGTCTTTTTTTTTTTTAACCTTTCCTGAAAACTTGGAATTTTTTTACTTACAGTGTTTCTGAAAAAAAAAAAAAAAGACATCCAATTGCAATTGGGATATATGGGGCCGAAGATAGTTACAAAAGGAAAATAATTAGGTTAAAACTAGCATTACAAATCATATTTCATTTTCATCATATCTAAAAATGTATTTATCTCTAAATCTAAATTTGCCCTCCTCCCTCTAATGCAGAATCTTGAGTAAACCACTGGTTCAAGCGTTAGTCTAGGTTACAGATGGACAAAGATTTTTTTCTATATTTCTTTAAAGATCTCTAGATGTAGCCCAATGTCGGCCATTTTACCCTGGATACATGTAACAATAATAAGAAGGATTATGTAAGGGATCGGCCCTGATTTTTTCAAAGTACCACCCCAGCATTTGGCTGGTATGACACAGGGAAACCAGGGTAAACCTCAGGATGGGCGACTGCGAGAGTCGAACCCAGGTCCTCCCGATAACAATTCGAGCATTCAACCGACTGCTTTCCATTGTCAGTAAACTTTTCAGGATTCCACGGTGCCAACGAATGAGAGGACCAAAGTTTTTTTTTTTTTTGAGTCCGCAAATATTTTTGTAATTTTGACGTAATTCTGTTATTTTAGAAACATACGAAATCATATAAAACACAATTTCTGCAAATCATAAAGATCCGTGTAAGTAACACTGTATTGTTTTCAATATGTTGTGGGATCCGGTGGCTCAGTGGTAGAGCGCTCACCTCTAGTGCAGACCGAGTCGCCGTAGTTCAGTGGTAGAGCGTTGACGTAGCATTCGGGAGGTCGTGAGTTCGGTCCCAGCGGCCGACCACTCTAAGGTTTTTCTAGGATTTTTCCTCAGTCACACCAGGCAAAATACCAGGATGGCACCCTGGCCGACACCTTCCCCGAGCCTTAGATGTCTAAAGGTTATAAATAAAATTCAAATTAAGCCTCTGATGCGTGGGTTCCTCGGTTCGAGCCATGTGGTGGCCTTTGTTGTGGACAGTCACATTGCATGGGTTTTCTCGGGATTCTCCCGTTTCCTTCAACTTTCTCATTCCATCTATTCTCCCATCATCATCCATGCGGTCTGAGTCAAAATTACCAAATGCATATTTTTACACTTATTAGTACTTTAACCTATTTGTGCTTGTACCCGAAGCAATAATCCGAAAGGAAACGGAAAAGTCATATTAATGAGGATCAAGTATTTACATCCAGCTTTAATAATAATACAGGTTGACAGTAAAAAAAAATCCGGCAACCTCGGTACCTGTAGACTGCTGGATTCGCGGAAATTCCGGATTTTATGCTTTATATATTTAACAGAAAAGGAAACAGTGCTTTAACGAAAGAAAATTAAACACTACATTATAAGTGCTTTGGGAATTTATAAAGATCAGTTTTAATTTTTGATATTTCTTTAGTCAATTAATTTTTAAATTTAATTAACATTCATTTTTAAAGATTTTAATGCCAATAAGAAAAAAAGCCAGATAAAACGCCAAAATGTTAAAAAAAAAATCGAAGTAATGTTTTACCATCTAGCGGTGAAAAAGCAAATGTACCAGCTAAACCCTACTGTGCGCAGACGACAGTACACATGACCAAATATCTGATTCTGGAGTACAGCGCCATCGAAACAAACGGCGCCTTTAGAAAACAATGGCGCGCCAACGCGGTAAATTTAAAAATGCGCTCCGACATTCATACCCAAAAACTGATTGAACCGGATTTTTTTTTATTATTATTATTATTGTCAAAGCTGTAATAATAAATTAGAAAGTGAGAATGTAGATATGATAGAACTTAGTCTACACTGGTTGGTAGCGGTACTAGACACTTTCTTTCTTTCCTTTCACAGGCGCATTCAGGGGAGGTCCACATCCTGGTTGCGGTGGTAGAGTACAAGACAAAGCTTGTAGCGCCCAGGAAAGGATTGTGTTCAACGTGGTTATCACGGTTGGAACCTGGAGCACAGGTCCCTGTTTGGATCAGGAAAGGATCCTTTCGTTTTCCACAATCACCTGTGAGTATGGCTAGAATTTTCTTATCGTAAGGATAATTTGCGAAATTTTATTTCAAATTTTTTGAAGAACCACTGAATAAGGTCACGGTAAACACTAAATAACAGGAAATAAAAAACGTAGCCATGTAAGAAAAATATTTATAAAGCAGCATATATTTTTGGAAGTTTGTAGTTACTTTTTTGCTGAGCTTCTGTGGTTCCTGATTGGCCTCCCGCCAGCCAATCCCGTACCGACTACACAAAGTGAATTTATAATTA
>JAGDQP010018125.1:19994-34739 GCA_022664845.1 Lepisma saccharinum
TAATTATAAATTCACTTTGTGTAGTCGGTACGGGATTGGCTGGCGGGGTCCAATCAGGAACCACAGATAGCTGTCTCACTAGAAGTTGTTTATGTGATTTAGTGTGTCTGATGAAGTCAAGTTGTTAGTTAGTTGGCGAAGCTGTTACACGTTTTTTTAGTTTTTAAATAAAACGTATTTGCTTTGTTCAGCTATTATTTTATTTTATCTATTGCAATTTCAGATGTAAGAAAGGGATGTTCAGTTCAATTTGAAATACCAATCGTCGTTTAATTATTTTTTTAGACTACTCCAATTGTGATGGTTGGACCGGGAACCGGCGTAGCGCCATTTCGCAGCTTCATTCATCAAAGGGTGCACAAAGGACAAGCAGACAGGAACTTGACTCTTTTCTTCGGTTGCAGAAACAGATCAAAAGATTTTCATTGTTCCGAGGAGTGGCTACAACTGGAGAAACACAAGCAAATCTCCCTGGTCTGTGCCTTTTCGAGAGATCAACCACACAAAGTGTAAGTATGGGGGAGTTTTATTTAAATGAGAGAAAAGTTGGGGAATTTTGTTTAAATGGGAGGAAAGTCGGGGATTTTTTTTAAATGAAAGAAATGTCGGGGAATTTTTTATTTAAATGAGAGAAAAATCGGGGAATTTGAGGATTCGTACCCACGGGGCAGTGTAGAGAAGAGTGTTCAAGCTAGAAACGGTTCGTCACCTTTTACCTGTAGCCTAAGCAAAGTTACTTCATACGTTGACCCTAGTGCCGTGAAATGGCGCCAAAAATTAACCGTTATAGGGAAGAGTATGTTATGTCCCTTTACCATGTTCATATTTCGTACACACGCACAGAAAAACAGTATCGGGAGAATAAGTTAAAACTCGAGGTGACTACTGCGAAAGCTATGACACATGGCAAAATATTCGCCTACGAAAAGCACCAGAAAGAGGGCTACAAAGAAAGTGACACTCGTAGTGGTTCTGGAGATTCTCCGATCGGTGTGCCAAGAAAATCCAGCGACCCAACGTGAGTTATCATTTGGCACCTTCAACTGTGAACACAACGATCGGTACACGCCTCAGGCTGAGGTGCGTACGTAAGGCCTGCGTACACCATCATCTTCCGTGCCGCATGATAGAACGTAAGATGAATTGCAGGAAACTGTCGAGGTCAAAATGGAAGATAATCGCCACAACCGATGAAGCATACGTCCATCTCACTGCTAGTGGTCACATTCGGACGATTACATATCGTGACACCGATGCCCAGGGGCACAGCAACTTTGTTCGACAATGCCGGGACAGTTTCCCTCGTGGGTTTATGGTTGTAACGGAATTTAGTTATGCGGGTAAGTTAGTGATACGTAAGGTTGAGAAAAACGTGAAAGTGAATGTCACATACTGCCTACCGAGTTGCCGTAGCTTAATGGTAGAGCGTTGGGAGGTCGTGGGTTCGATCCCAGCGGCCGACCGTCCTGACAGGTTTTTCCTGTCACACCAGGCAAATGCCATGATTGCACCTTCAACATAGGCCTTGGCCGACATTTTCCCGAATGCTTTCCCCTCCCCTATCCCGTCGTGAGCCTTAGATGTCTAAAGGCCATAAATAAAATTTATTCATGACAGAGTTCGAGGATCCATTACGACAACTTTTGGACAGACATCCCACAGTCGTATTTAGCGGATTCAAACCAAGCGCGGATCCATATGGGCAAGGCCCCAAGTCATCCTGCCAGAACATGTCTGCGTTTTTAGCAGGAAATGGAGAGGGAAACAGGAAATCCTGTGAAGAGCCCAAGTCCAATAGATTTATGCGCATTTGAACTGTTGAAAACACGTCTGCAAGATCACCGTCCGCGTACGCTGGTTGGTCTCGGGAAAGCTTGCAGGGACGAATGGAACAGAATTCCCTTGTTTGTGATCCGCCGGAGTTTACTTCATTTGAATCTGCGATGTTGGACGATAGTCCACGGAGCTGAGGGTCCAACGACCGGTGGTGTCGACAAGGTTTCTCGTAAGGTCGGATATAAACCCTTACAAATCGGTCGGATATAAACCGAATGACCTACATTGTCACAAAATGTCCAGGAGTAAGTTAAATGTTTGTGGAAATATTGTGAAATAAATTCAAAAATTCTTTGGATGGCTTCATAATTAGAGCATCACAGAATCAAATAGCCCCATCATCACCTATTTGACAGTAGGAATAAATCCACAACCGCTTTATCGTTTTGCGTTGCTCTTTTCATATTGTAGCAACGAACGAAGAACTTCTTCCTCCGTCTTATAAATAAATGCAGTCGGCCAAAAGTACCTGTTTTTTCTGCTATGAACGACTGAGAAAAATGATCTGTGAAGATGTAGAATAATTCAGCCTTTATTGGCTAAGAAAAAGCGCTCGTGTTTTTTGAGGCACGTATTTTAAAACCTGAGTGTTTTTATTATTAATATTTGTTTTGTGTTTAGAACGGTATGTTGAAGAGTTTATATTTTGAGGTGTCATTCCCTTGGAAGTGCCTGAAATAAGGTAACTTTTCTTGATGTTATAAGAACGTATATCATTTCGTCTGTTTACTTTAGAATATGTCGGTTACGTCTTTTCGTCTTGGAAGCGATGATAATACGTAATAAATCAGTTCGCATATTTTCCACATAATTGTTCTTGTATGTAAAACATCAGGGTTTTAGTAATCTTATAATGTTTTATCAACTTTTAACCACGATGATAATAATAATCCACTAAACAGTTAATTCAGGTTTGTCCACCTACTATTAATTCAAATTACTACGTTTGAAGAGATAAGCAGGGTACATATAGGATATTCTAACAGGCGCCATTTTTATGGTACAATGAAATAAAATGGGTCGTTGATTCTTTTGTACGGATATGATTTAAAACAATCGATTCGTTTAAATTAATATTCAAATTTGATTTAGTGTTAAATATCAATATTCGTGACTCGAAATGTAAAAATTGAGTTCATTGAATGAGTATTATGTAAGGTTTTTCGTTGTGTGTGCATACATCTTTGAAAATACGAAGAAAATAGTTTCTCTATTTATTCATAAGTGATAAATGAAGAAACTGTCTACATTTACAAGAGAAAAGATTCTAATAGTTGTCTCAGAGTGTTTGTAAAATTGTTATCGAATAAGCCTTTTAGTTTTGACTTTTCAATACCAGATTGTGCATTTTTCGTGGGGGGAAGGGGGGGATGCACAAACGCACTTGTGTTCCTTCAGCATTTTCAAATTAACAAGGTTTCATGTTTGCGAGATTGGAATGCCGGTAAGTGTTGCCACCTGCGAGTTTGTAAGACGCTTGATGCTACCAGTTGGGACTAATTGTGAGAGCTGCTTAGCGAAAGGCGAAGACTGTGAAACAGCGTTGTAATATCGTTAGTGAGCATTCTTATGCGTGTTATGGATTAGTGCTGTTTAAAATGATGTGTAATTCATTTGAAAAGAAACGCATACAAAAAGTCGGTAGTGATTTGAGTGAAATAACAAAGGATAGGCGGGTTTCCACTGCGATTTTCTTTTTGGCACAAAGTAGTCCCACAATAATAGACTTGAAATTACAGTAAATAAATATACATGGTGCAATGTTACTCATACGGCAGTAAACGTTCAGTCTATACTTAAACAGAAAAATTATAATTTGCTCTGAAATCACTTTCTTCATTCGACTGATCCTTCCATCAGCATCCTTTCGGCCTGAACCAAAGTTGCCTAATGACCTTATAAAACACATTCAAATAAATATTAAACGCATTGTAAATGAATGTAAAAAAAATGTAATGGTGTTAAGATATAATATTAGCACCAGGAAACTAAAACAAATACGTGAAGCCTCATCGTTGTGTTCTAAACCCAGTACCATTCTAATATAAATAAGACCCACAGACAAAAGAACCCCAACCCATGTGAAGAGTTTCTATACTGAACAAGACGCCTTACCAAATGGATGGAAAACAAAGAAGTATAACAGGTAATAAGGTTGTTCCTTCCCTTACACACGCTCCGATTTGCTTCAGACATGTTGGAGGACATTTTTGCATGAAGGAAATCGGAAGAGTAATGGAGCTTTGTACACGTTCAGACAAAGAGTTCTTCAGATTTTTTTGCCGGACAGCTGCCTGAAGACTCCACTGGGCTTTCCGATTGTCTGAAGGGTGATCTTGTTACAGTGGCAATGCAAAGGGCGCATGCACACCTTCAGACTTGTATCAGACAATGCCGGGCCGGTTTCAGCGTTTCCATCCCATGTGATATTATGGATAATGTTAAAACTTAAAAGTGTTGATTTCCGTAATTGTCTCCCCAGCCCCTCAGTCGTGCTTCTTGTTTCAACTTTTGTCACAAGACTCTTTTTTCGTTTGTGCAAGAGAATTATTGGGTAGCCATGATTCATTGAATATTGAGGACTGCACATACGCTGTAACCCGATCTCGTGGAAGACAAAACAAAAACAGCAAGACTTGTAAACAAAATCTTATGTGGACGACAGCATACAAAAAGAATTCTCACAGTATCGCAGAGTCATTTGTTTGCGATAGACAGTTTAACCAAAGAAGTGCAACGATTGCTTTAACCCAACGAGTGAATTCTGTCTTCAGGTTTCCGTCCGACATGTCGGAAGCATGCGGATAATGTTGTGTTGATAAGGAAAGGGAGGGAGGGAGAGAGAGAAATATAGCTTATACAGTGTCTTCCATAACTTACGTTCCTTTTCATTTTTGGAATAGAATGAATCGATGCTTTTTCTCTGTAATTTTGCTAGCACCTGAGGAAGGGGTGGGTGGATGAGTATGTAAAATTGAATAAGATTAATTGCAGATACAGTGGAACTACGTTTCATTTTCTTTCGAAAACTGCGAAAGTGATTTTCTCTTTTTTGGAAATTAGAGTGGGTTTCCCTCCTGTTTCGGTTTAATTCAGCCTTAACAGCAGAAAATCACTTTCACAGTTTTCGCTACGGTAGACAACGAAACGTTGACCCAATGTTGCTCTAGTTAACCGTATTCAAGTTTTACAAACCTATCTCCCTCACGTGTTAGAAAAATTACAGCGAAAAACATTGATTCTTCCGAAACTTGAAAAGGGAACAGGAGTTATGGAACGCACTGCATCTAGAGAGAGCTAATTTAGAAACAATGAGAGATATAGCAACACTGTCTCTCTTTCTATCTGTCACCCTCTTCCCTTCCTTTCCATTCGCCGCCTTCGCGCGAAAGTCTTCATTCTTCAATGAGTAAACATGGCGAGAAACAGATGTTCCAAACCGGATCGGATGAAAACCTGAAGAGCTTCAGGTTTTCTTCCTACAAAATGTCTGTCAGACAAATCGGAAGCCTGTCGGGTAATGTATAAGCAGCCTAAGAATCTAAAATTGGAAACCCCACGTACTGTGATGGCTCTGAGGGTCCGAAGCCACGGTGTGAGACTTTATAGTACTCACAAGTTGTCTTTTTGTAGGATTACTTTGCTGTTGTATGTAAAAACACTACTTTCCAACAATATAAGAATGCAAGGGTGTAAAGTTAGACGACTCGTGTGGTAACTTTACATCAACTTTAAATTAATACATCAAAGAAAGTGGCAGGTGGTATCCTTTGATAATTTTCTCTCCGCGTTGCATTCATAGTCGAACGAAGCAAACTTGTAATATGCACTTCAATTTCCACTTAAATATTACAGGCGTCAGCGGGAATAATAACTTCACGAAAGTATTCTGCAACGTAACGACATTGTGGAAGCACCGAACGGCCGCAGCTCAGTTGGTAGAGCATTGGCTTAGTAATTGGAAGGTCCTGAGAACGAACCCAGCGGCCGTTCACCCTGACTGAGTTTTTTTCCTGTCACACCAGGCAAATACTGGGATGGTACTTACAAACTTGGCCCTGACCGTCTACCTTCGAATATCCTCTCCCCACCCTGAGATGCTTAAAGCCCTAAATAAAAATTCAGTTCATTGTAGAAGCAAGTTCAAGGTATAAATAAGTTTTATGAGGTCTGGCTAACCTTCAGTTTCGATTTGCTCTTGCGTGCCTTTTCGTTTCCGGATCATACTGAAAAATCCACGTCTCGTCACCAGTGACGATTTTCGTTAACAAGTCCGGTTCCGTTTCCAGGCGTTCCAGTGTGTCACTGCACGTGTGCTTCCGGAAGTCCTTCTGCTCGTGCGTGAGGTTTTTTTGGTACCATTTTAGCGAAAACTTTGCGCATGTTCAAGTGGTCGTTCAGAATTTCGCGGACAGACTCTTTATCGATGCCCACCATATCTGCTATAATTTGAATGCTGAGCCTGTGATCTTTCCCGACAATGTCATTCACTTTTGCCACATTACTCTGTTGTTGCTGTGACAGGACGACCCGGTCTTTCATCATCAACGTTCTCGTGTCCCTCGCTGAAGCGTTTGTGCCACTCAAACACTCGCGTACGTGACATCGGATGATCACCTTAAATATCCTGCAACAGTTTCACACACTCACTCGATGATTTCTTTAATTTCACCAGGGATTTCAAGTTAATGCGCTGCTCAGTTTTCACATTTGCCATTCTTCCGGCAACACGAATGCACACCTCTCTCTCCAATCGCTGCTCACAGACTAAACCCGACTGAGAGCGGAAACTGATGTAAAAAACTTTGTTAAACTTTATTTTTATATGGGCCAGTCCAGTAACTTTGGACTTCGGCCCGTCACGATTCGCCTTTAGCTGTTAAAATCCACACCCCATGCCCCTGCCGGGACCTTCGAGCCGATGGCCTACCGCCGCAGACCGCTCGGCCACCCGGCCGGCGGGAAACTCATGTAAGTTCAAGGTTGCTCTGCGCGCATGCGCTTCTCACTGCTCCACATATATTATTGACATGATTGACTGTCCCGTTATTTTATAGTCAAGCCTCATATTCTTTCAGAATACCTTAATAGGTAGGATATATTAAGTTAATGATCTCCGGATGGCCGAGAGATTAGCGCGCTTGCTTTGTGCGCGAGTGGTAACGGGTTCTGATCCCGTCGTGGTCCGTTGAATGAAGTAGTTCGAAGCCTACTTTATCAAAAGCTGTAAGCCTCGACCTTAGAAGCTTGATAGCTCGTTTAAAACTTTAAGAACAATTCCATCAATCAACTGACAAAGGTCAGGACTGGACGAAAGCACCATTTTGCACTGAATTGATACGTTTCAATGTGAAAAAATACTTCAAAGTATGAAGTTAGCGATGTTAAGCTCCTTATTTTTGTTATATCAAAGCAACACAGATATTTACAGGGTTTTTATTGATCTAAAAAAATGCATCGAATATTGTTTCTGCATAATATTGAAGAATTCTAATACGAAAATATTTCTTTTTTTATTGTAGTTATGTTCAGCATAAACTTAAAGAACATGGTGAACTCATATGGGATGCAGTCTCCTCCAAAAGTGGATATTTTTTCATTGCTGGGAATTCCAAGAACATGCCGGATGATGTGAGAACAGCATTGAAAGAGGTGTTTCAAACCCAAGGGAAACTGGACGAAGAGAAATGTGACGAGTTTTTGAAAGAACTTGAAAGGGAGAACAGACTTCAGACGGAAACTTGGTCTTGATCTTAAATGGTGGTGGTAGAATTTACATTAACATGGGATTTAATTATATTGTGTAGATATTTATTACAATCAAAGTTGTTGAAATTGTAAGTAAGGAGATAATTTTATTTACATATCTGCCATTTTATTTCTGTAACCTGTTGAATTTGTGTTAACTTCAAATCCAATTTCTGTACCTGAGAGCTAGAAGCGCGTAAGTCCAGTTTTGGCCAAAACGTGATAAATGCCGTTTTGTAAAGCATTTGGAAGGCTTTAAATAATGGTTGCTCGATTCTTGTAAACATGTAATGGTAAAAGGTTAATGTATGCCCGGTGCAATACGCACGCGCAGTGAACTGCGCATAGGGGATATGGAGGTGTGCTTCACATATTCTCGACCTACGGGGAAGTTAGTCCCATGTTCGACCGTCTTTACCTTTCCAAGCAGCTCAGCAGTAAACCAAGGACACTCTGGTACACAATTTGATAAAAGCTGAGTGCACCTCAGAGTACCTGCGAAAAAATTCTCTAGCGTCTTGGCCAGGATTTGAACCCGGGCCGTCCGATTCGTAGTCAGACGCGCTACGGCGACTCACATTTGTCAACATGTTAATAGTGTAAATAAGTCAGTTTATTATGCAGTTTGTCCATTTGGTTTCTGTGTCAAAGGAATTAGTTTTTTTCCTCTAAAACTAGGATTTGTGATTTACGCGGTTCTGGCTCTGAGGTATAGATTTCTGACCTTTATTGCTTGAGGGTCTTCACGTCGATTATTTTGGTGTTAACGTGGAGGGAACGGACACGGCCTATTTACTAATAATTTTGAATGCTCACATTTTGTCATTCTGTTTTACTTTTTTTTTTAATTTTTGAAAATTATGGAAAGACAATATTACAATTTTGGAAAGTAGGCTCGATGGTGCTTATGGAACTTGGTGATATGAAGTTAAAAGTGTTTTAAAATAATAAAAGTGTTTATTAATTTTTAGCTGAGATATTTGTCATCCAGCGAACTATACAGCATTAGTAGCTGGGCAGTTAAATAATTTAGCTAATTTTTTTTTTTTTTTAACGTTCAGGATTCCATAAGTACCATGGAACCTACTTTCCAAAGTGGTAATATTGATTTTCGTTTTTCAAAAATCGAAAAAAAGGTGGAGCAGCATGAGCTAGTTAGGTACCTATGTCCTGACCCTGTCAATTGTAGTCCCTCAGACATGTCACGGCGTAATCTTACCTGAATAATCAACTAAATTGGGGGATAAGAGTAGGTAAGACCGATAAGCACTTACACCTGTGTGTCAGGCTACTGTGGCCCATGAGTAGGCGATAGAGGTGTGACGCTGCTACTGGTCTGACGAGGAAATTGCCACGACTCAACAGTAATCTTGACTTTGTTACATTATCCCACCGTCACTGCGTTGCGAGTTCATTACCATGGACCAACTGTCATGTACTAATATAACATTTCTTACAATACATCTTAAAACTTAGAGGACACAACGAATCTGTATAAACAAAGATGTGTTTCAGAGTGAAAAAAATCTTATTACACGCACAGCTGCGCGAACAAACAAGTCTCAGTGAAGTTTAGATTTGTAAGGGGGAATGGTTGGGATTTCTCCGTCTCTGCAAATATCTTCCCTGGTTCTCTTTCCTGTTACATTCCACTAGCCTTGGATGTGAACGGGCCTATTCTGAAGGTCAACAGTTCTTCCCCCTCCCTGGAAATTGTACAGATCACACAAGTTAAGATTTGTAATGTAGTGAATGGTATGTGTAAACTTTCCATTTGCGCAAAACGGGCTCGTTTCAAATAAAACCGTAATGGTTCCTGCAAATATATACACATTTTAAATTTTCATTCCCTTGATATAAATATTGGAAGAAATCAGGTGAGAGGAGTCGGGCAACTTGACTTCAGTGAAGACTGTAGCTGAAATTATGTACTCCCGTCTACAATGCTCACAAAACACAGCTAAGCAATAAAATATTATGCTTTAGGTGTATGTAAACCTTGGTTAACTTGTGGGCCGCGGTGGCTCAATTGATAGAGCGCTCACCTCTCGTGCTAGGGTTCGTCGGTTCGATCCCTGCTCATGCCATTATGGGCTTTGTGGTGGACAAACGCTGTGTACGTGGGTTTTCTCGGGGTGCTCCCGTTTCCTCCTACTTCATTCCACTAATTCGTCCCCATCATCATCCATCCGGTCTGAGCCAAATGTTGCCTAAAGGCCTTAAAACTAAATTCAAATTCTTGCCTAACTTGAGCAATCGTAACATTGAAGAGTCTTCAGGTACCTGTATGGACAAAACCTTTGACGCATGTCCTTGCAGAATATTTCCCAAAATTGCAGAGATTTACCTCCTGTGTGTGAATCTATTGTGATGCCTTCATAAAATATATATAACATATAGTAATTATAAATCATGTAAAAAAAAAAAGGAAGAAGAAGAATTATATATATTTCATTCAGTCATCTAAAAACACGAAGGTGTTTTTTGGTATTAAGAACAGTCTGGCCATGTGTTGACAAAACTATGGTAAAGGCCTTGACAAGAATAAAAACGCGTACGTGCAGAATGCAACGAACTATACTAGACCAGCAAAATACCCTAAAAAGTGAATAACAAGTGCTTAGTTCGAAATGAAAGTTGCCAGAGTTGTTTTTGTTAACCCAAGGACCTAAAAATTGGTATAAATAAGCTCTCCGAAATGTGATACGGTCTCTTGCTCCTCAGTACTATCATTCGTCTACACAGTGCCTTCCTTTCCTCACCTATGACCTCCTTTGCGTAAGTATTTTTTTTATTCTGGCATATTTGCCGTATACACTCTTTAAAAGTAGAATTTTGGTTTTCTCTGTTTCTAACAACATTATCACTCAGTGTATCTGATAACCAGGAATATTGAGATGTGTTCGCCGTTTAGGATAGCTGGGTCTCCACGCGGTAATCTGCTTCATTCTGTTTAACTGCAAGTGCAGCCCCTTGTTCTCTATATGTGTAATTAAATCATGTATCACGAAAATGACAGACTGAATGTAATAAAAGAAAGAAAATGAATTTTGTGATATACTATCAGAAATTTGCTTTTGATTCAATCTTTCCACTATACTACCCACCGTCGTACGTTTTGCTATAGATTTGTTTGCTTCCAGCTACTGTGATTAAACAAGTTTGGTTATTAATCCTGTCAGCACTTTGAGGGTATCCTCAGATTGTCTGGCAACCTCCCGTAAACAAACTGAAAAACGACATACTATGAATGAAAATTAAAATTAGGATTAGTTCCTACTGGATTATAAAACTATCCCTCTCTAGTAATAAACTAATGAACTATGCTACTTAGTGCATTGTCTTGATAATAACGATGTGTTATTATACAAAACAATACTTTAATATTTTTAACATATTTGGAATGTATACACATTATAAATGTAATGCAAATATATTTTTATTTGACATCCCTGTAAAATCCATGCTGTGTAACTACTGTTACATTCTATTTGCTGATTTCATGATCGAGTTCAATATTCTCAATTTTGCCATGATTGCATTTTCCGGATCGATTGGTTCTTGATGCCCTTGTGGAACAAACTGACCGTACAGATTGTTTACAGCAATGTGTCTTTCGTCAGGTGGTGAAGCTGCATACGCGAAAAGGAATTGACTTTGGCCCATGGATAAATCCTGTCGTTGAACGAAAGAAGTTCGTAATAACACAATTTTCGCCTTCAGCAATGCGAGATTCGATATTTCCTCTTCAAGCACATATATCAGTTCACAGAACCGATTAACCACGTTATCCTCATATTGAGTTGCTGCAGCCACAGCATCCCTATAGAAGTGATCTCTTTGTAATCCTTTGTTCCGTATTGTAAGAACCACATTCGCCTGATCTCCAGCAAGTCTGTTCAGTGCTTCTCGCCGAACTTCTTCCATAGTGTTGCTACTGTCTGTTGATGAATTTGTATTGCGAAACCTGAAATTTAAATAGAAACCCATATTAATATATTGCTGTCTGCCAAAATATACTAGAATTACTTCCTGTATCAATGCTTAGTCCTCGATATGTATATATATATATATATATATATATATATCGAGTTTCTACATGTTCAGCCTATAAATAAATAACTTCAACGCGTGTATCTTCGAAACTTTAATCAGCAAAGCGTAACTGGAAAGACCCTATTTAGTGGTTAAGGCATATGTACGTAGGATTACGCTGGAAAACTCATTGTCTGCAATTTACGTCTCTTCACAACATTCGCAATTTACGTTCGTCAGCAAACTCTGATAAAGAAAAAGAAAATGTTTCGAAATGTTCCTAGCATTACAAAACTATGGGACTAACAGAATTTTGATAACGTAAATAGAAAATTTTAAAATCGTCATTAAATCACGTAGGTATAACATTTTTCATATTATCGTAACTCTAACAATCGTTGTAATCAAAATTAAAAAAAAAAACTCTTTCAAAAAATAAAGAATAGAAATGTAGGGGATTGCGCTGCTCTCCAAATTAAAGCAAGAATAACTAAAACCTTCCAACTAGCAAGAAAGTTACGTGAATTTCAAAATAATATTAGGTTAAGTGGAAGCTGATCAATGTGACAGATACTCTTTGTAATAAAACAAATTACCCAATAATATTTCAAAATAAAAATTCTAAATATTAAAATCAAAATTATTACCAAAATAATATGTGAAGCACACTATTTTCGATTGCTAAAATTCTTTTCAAGCTATACATGAGTCGTCAACTGTTATGAGGTTGTCTCTTCTATTGTTCAGGTGACAAAAATTCTCGATAGGCGATACTCTCTACATGTAGCTGTTTATTTCGACATAACAGATTTCTGGAAAGAAAAGAAAAAAAAAATGTTAGGAGCAGTGACCTATGTACGGTAGGGGGATATGGGGCGGTAACAGCACTACAGCTTGAGTCCATCCCGATGTAACTGTATCATAAATAGATAAAGGGCCGTATTGTACATTCTGCGTTGTAGTTCCACATTTAGGTTGATGTGGTAAATAACCCTGAGGACAACCAGGTTCATCTTTGACCTCCGACATGATTGAGGACAATCTAATGAATATGGATTTTAATCTCGTGGGAAGGAAAGGGAAACCTAAATCTAAGGTTAAACTTAGGTTCTACTTTTTATGTATCTGCTATGTTTCAAGTTGTATTATCCTGTAACCTTGCTAAGACAAATTTACAGCCTTCTCGTTTTTAACTTCTTACACTAAAGACACGATATCTCTTTAGTTTTTATTAACCGTTATGCTGACCTTTTATGCAAGTAATCTGTTTCTGAAGACCTTTTCATCTTCAGCTTGTATATGATTTTATTTTTAAAGGCTAAGTTTAGACTTGACAAAGAAAAGTGGACTTCCCCGTATTGGGACGGGCGTAAACCATAGTGCTGTTACCGCCCATAAAATTAAGGTTATCTTCAGGGGAAACACATGAGGTGGCAGAATGATACAAATAACATCCTGGACTTAAACCACATTTATCAGTTCAGCCCAGAAAATATTGCTAATGTATGCAATTATGTATCTAATTGTTTATTGCATTGGGACGCAGGGTACGTGACGGCAGCAGAGCAGAGTAGAACTTAATTTTTGCCAATAGTTCACTTTCTAGTAGCACAGTATCTATTAACACACTAACTGCAATATATCTACAACTTACCTCAAGAGTAGTAGACATGTAGGGACAAACTTCCTAACTCCGTTGTACCTGACCATGTGCTCTCCTTTTTAAAGTTCCAACATCGAACTCCAACATGTCGTCCTAGCATGCTGTTCCGACCGGTCGGTTCTTCTTTCTTCTGGAGCATATAGGTCCAAGTTCAAATCTAATGTGTATCGTGTCGATCGTTTCCTTAAACACACTATACGAAACTTCGTCTCTCTTGTTCGCTGTGTCCATTCAACTCTTTGAATAGTTGAAGCGATCAGACTGTCTTCTTTCTGTGTCGTGACTCTTCACTATCACACAACTTCACTTGTAACAGACAAGCACTGTAACACTCACTTCGTAACCTGTAGTACGTCACAGCCACATGCTCTAGCCTCTGCTCTGCGCATGTACTGCTGACAACCAATCACTGTTGAACTTAAATCAACCAATTAAGAACTAGTTAACACTTCGGCTAACATATATACTCATAGGTCAATATGTTCAACACTTTCCCTTGTTAACTAGTTCTCTGAACAAACTAACTATATACACTAGACAATAAAACAATATGTATATATAAACTCTATTTCATTAAGCCTATTCTATTGCAAAGTTCTGACAAACGATTTTTCATTAGTGGCTTGGTCATTAGGTCAGCTAATTGCTCTTGTGTGGAGATTTGCTGTACCCCTAATTCACCTTGTACTACTTTTTCTCTAATGAAAAACTGTTTTATTTGTATGTGTTTCGTTCGCTTATGAAACTCAGGGTTTTCTGACAGTTTCACTGCAGCACTATTGTCAACTTGAATGACCGGTGTCTGATGTAAACGTGTAATCTCTTGAAACAATCGTTTTAACCAGACCACTTCTTTGGCTGCTACTAGTTCAGCTTCTGTAGTGGAGGTAGTGACCATGCTCTGTCTTTGGCTTATCCAGCTGATAGCACCTCCAGCAAACATCACTAATACTCCTGTTGTTGACCGTCCTGTTCTTTGACAACCACTGAAATCTGAATCACTGTAGCACTCTAAAAATCCCTTTGATTCATCTGACTTATACACAATTCCTAAGTTAATTGTGCCTGCTAAGTATCGAAACACTCTCTTCAGTCTTATAACATCCTCTTCTGTAGGATGTTCTAAGGATCTTGAAAGAAAACTGACTGAGTAAGCAATGTCAGGCCTTGTACCCAACATCAAGTACATTAAAGCTCCCACTGCTTGACGATAAGGATAATTGGTAGCGTCTTTTCTTTCTTCTACATCCTGTTTTTTATAAAAGGCGTTCCCACTGGTCTACAGTTCTCAAATCTGAAACGTTCTAATATCTTCTTTGCGTAAGCTTGTTGGCTGATCTTAATATCACCATTACTTTTCCTTTCTATTTCCAGACCTAAGAAATACGAGGCTTTTTGAAAAGTAATTTTGAACTCTTCTTTCAGTTCTTCTACAACTGTTTCTACTGACTGTTGGTTTGAGC
>JAGDQP010018126.1:8663-18897 GCA_022664845.1 Lepisma saccharinum
AAGGAAAGCCAAAGGTAATCTCAGTCAGGATGGTACACCCGGGATTCGAATCTCAAACGAGTCACAGGTTTCGATTAAGAATAAAATGCTTTGCAAATGAACCACTCTACGCTCACTTCGTCAGTATTTTCTCTCTAGTCTTTACTTACATATTAGAAAAGGTAACGGTGTCCCCTGTACAATGCGCACGTACCGGGAACTGCTCATGGGGAACTCCACATATTCTCGACCTATGGCATAAGTTGAAGTGGGTGGTCACTGGTCAATCCCACGCTCGGCAGCCTTTATCTCCCAAAGTGCCCAGGAGTACCAAGGACAATTCGGTACTCAATTTGATTGTAGGCTCAGTGCACCTCAGAGCGCCAAAGAAGAGAGCACTGAAGAAGTGTCCTGGTCAGGATTAGAACCCGAGTCGCTCATTTCGTAGTAAGTACGCATAAGATTTCACTATGCAAGGATTTGCTGCTTTTTAGTTCACTTTACGTGAGATAAACTAAGCTTAGAGGAAATATATTTTCTGTGTGTAACGTAATATGAAATTCTGCTTTACATTTCTGTATGTGAAATTTTGGCCTTATATCTAATATATATATAATTACAATGTTAATAAATTCATTATTTTTGAAAAATTCTTATTATATATACGAAATGTATCCAAAAGTATTGGTATCGGCAGTATCGGTATCGAGTATCGGTGGAAAAGTGGTATCGGTACATCCCTAACGTCCGAGGGTTTCCGGTAGAGGAAAACTTTAGTAGCCGTTCATCCCTCTCCGATCCCTCAACATCAGCGTAATTAAAAAAATAACACGAAGATACAAATATATTGACAAATTTGACAAAAATAGGGTAAAAACGTACACATCCGCTACATATAAAATAACTGAGACTTGAATCGAGCGATTAGAAATAGTAGTTTTAAAGGTATTTTTCAACATTAGCAACTCGTCCAGTTTTGAATTCGGAAACTGCATATTTCGATGACTTGACTTGAGGCTAACGTCCACCTAGTATGCGTGTAAAAGAGCAGAGTGGTCAGGGTCGACCTGACAAGGGACCATTCCGATTTTGTGAATTTCATTTCTGAAAATGCTTAGCACCATTCAATAGGGCATTCAAAGAAACTCAAAAAAACAAACATTTTTATGAGCGGGATCTAAACAGGGATGGACAGAAATGACGTCAAAGTTTTTAAAACGCCTCCGCTCAGGCACGACAAAAGTGTTACGAAGGTAATTAGACCGGGATGGGGTAGGAGAGAAGCTGCCCCACCCCGGTCTAATTGCAAAAAAGAAAAGGAGCCGAGACATCTTCGCTCGCGGACTAATGGCTTTCGTTCAACTTTTGTCGTGCCCAAGCGGAGGAGATTTTTTAAAAAAAAAAAAAAACTTTGACGTAATTTCTCTCCATCGCTATTTAGGTTCCGCAGATAAACATCTGTTTTTCGTTTTTTTTTATGCCTTATAGAAATCGTGCTAAGCATTTTCAGAAATCAGATTCACAAAATTTTAATGGTCCCTTCTAAGCCAAAGTTGCCTGAAGACCTCAAATAAAATTCAAATATATGGACGGGGAATTAAGGCGGGAAAGTTACTAAAGTAGTCCGAAAAACATAAATAGGTGAAGACAGTCAGGCGAGGGAGCTAACTGGAAGTCAACGAAAGGCTTCCTGAAGGGATAGTGAGAGTAAGGAAACGGGAAATAATAATAATAAAGAGAAAAACTAGTGAAAAGAAGCGGATAGAATGAGCAGAACGGAGAATGAAATTAAACGAAAGACAACACAGGAAATGAAGAACTAGCGTACAGAGAATTTACATGCAGTTAAGATGGTTGGCTGAGAAGCTGGGAGATATAAACCTGCTCCCGTCTCTTCATAATTGTGATAGGTGAATCAGGTTGAGAATTTTCAACATACTGGCACGGAAGGTTTCATCAAAAGTACATCCGTGATGTGAAATGTGTTAAAATATGGAGAGGTCAGTTAGCTGAGATTTAGAGGAGTGACTACGGTTGTTGATGCGACTAGTTAGAAGTATCTTGGTTTTACCCTACGTAGAATGCGGAATACAGGTTACAGCGTAAAAGATAGACAGGGCTGGAGGAGAAGCAACTGTCAAACGAGTATGTCTTGTGAGTGATGAGATGCTCGAAGGTCAGACTGGAATCAAAAATAGGGCACGCATTGCAGCAGGGTTTGTTGCACTTAACAGGTTTTGAGGTAGAGAACTCTATGAGTCTAGTTCAGATCAGAATCGTGTTTAGATTCGGGGGACTCCGGTAAACTCTTTTGGGGCATGAGAAAAAAGCTCTTTTAGTCTCAGCTGATCCTATCTTTTACCATTTCCTCGAGGAGGACAATACCCAATCCTTCGTTTAAAAAAGACTCACACTACCTTCACGCACATGCATCCCACGACGGGCTGTTGTAATTAATCATTTCTATTCTCTGTTCCAACAATCAATCTGTTATCTACTCCCCAAAGTCTTCTACAACCCTTGCAGATCTATTATTTACAACATTTCTTCTACTACCGAAAGAATTTCCGCTTTTCTTGGCCACCATCTCTAACCGTTCATCCAGGCTTTCTTTTTGTACATCAACCACTTCCTCTCCATAACAGAATCTATCTGTTATCCGTTGATAGTAGGCACTTCTTGGTTTCAGTTGACGTGACATCACTGTACATAAATATTCCCCAACACCCATGGTCTTGTCACCTTGGAATATTTTCTCAACGTATGTCCGAATCCTCAAAAACCTAGTACATCATTTCTGCTCCCAGTTTCTCTTTTAAATAACATCATTATCTGCAAATCAAGGGCAACCGTGTGGCCTCTTCCTACGCAAACCTTTTCATGGGACGCCTGGAGAAATATCATCTAAATGCCTCACAAACGTTTCATCTGGTTTCGTTATATGGATGACATCATCTTAATCTGGACCAATGGACAAGAGTTACTGGAAAAATTCCTGCAGGACCTCAACTGCACCTGCTTCTTTTCCAGGGAACACAAAACCTTCCTAGATCTGAATGTCTGGCACAAGAACAATCAATTTGAGTAAGGTGTTCACATCAAACCTACCAAAAGCATGCAACATCTCCACTTCAATAGTTCTCATCCATACCACATCAAACGCTGTTGACGGCCGGGGCACCCACATCTACTCCTTTGACAACCTACTTCATACTGTTCCCTCAGCCCCCTCATCGACCGCGGATATCTTAGTAAACACACTAACCTTCAGGTACCGAACTCTTCACACTAGCGCACCCCATTCTAACTGCGTCACCTGATACTGAAAGGTCTTTCCCCTCATGACATAAAATAGTTTACCGGAGACCCCCGAATCTAACCATTCTCTTACTAGAGGGATGATGACGTCAACTGTTCGTTACACTAAACATCTCATTCGCATCCCGCTAAGTCTTTAGAAGATCCTTCCTATTCGTCTGTCAGATGACTGCCGAGATGCTAGTTTCGCAAGCGATAAAGAAGATGGCGATAGTGACTCCTTTCCTATTCAGTACTTTGATTAAAAAAATATACACAAAAAAAGATATATGCAAGTTACCTCATGACGTATGCATTACTGTATACGTTTGTATAATAAAGTACAATAGGTATAAAGACCCAAAACAAAGATTTTAGCAAGTAAAGATTCTCAAATACTATGTATGAAATTTGCAATATCACTACTCCGGTGTAAAAAGCACGTATTGTTGTTAGCGTGGCGCAATCAGTAACATAAAAGACTTCTAAACTTTTTATAGTTTCAGCACCACTTCCGAGTTCACGTTAAGCCAGCGGATTATTTTTTGCCACACGACGTGAATCACTAAAACAAAAATACAGTATTCTATTTAAAGTAACGATTTTCGTACAATTGGACTGCATGTTTTAAATGGGCTAGATTTTAATTTAGTTTTGCACTGTTCAAAATTTGACTCAACAAACACATGAAGAAAACTGTAAGCGTATGATTCAATGTATTAACCGTTCTGAAATTACTTTCTCGTGGTCAGTTCAGATGAAACGAATTAATGTCCGGATGCATATTTTAATTATTTTGTCCGTAAAAGTAAAAATGTTCGATAATTTTTTTATAACTGCTGGCTGTATTACAATAACATGTAATACATAACTGTACAAATTCGCGCTTCTTTTAGTAAAGACTCTCTGAGAAAAGAGGTAATTTTACACCACAATAATTAGCTATAGACTGACTCATCGTATTTCGATGTTTGCGAAGACAATGATGAAACTTCACACAATTCACGAATTAGTTATATTGCCCCTTCTCCACAGGAATTGGGATTTATAGATATCATTCTCCCATATAAAGAGGTATTTCTAATCGTGCCAATGGATTACAGAATGTGTGATACGAAAACAATGGATGAAATAAGTAATCCAAAAGTAGTAAAACTTTTCGTGATGTGCTTAAGGAAATACATGGTAAAATTTAAGTTAAAAAAAAAATCGAACACGGAACGCAAGGCAAGACTTCTTTCTGCTAAAATACGATTCAACTATTCAACCGTTCGTTCTTCTAATGTTTTCTTGGTTGACTTATAAGTCCTTTAAAAAAAACAGATTCCTTTCAGGACCACTGAATTTCTACTAAACTAATGACGTAAAATATAATTAACAAATTTAAAGAAACGTACGCAACTCAATAATGAAAACGAGATGTAA
Source organism: Lepisma saccharinum (assembly GCA_022664845.1). Lineage (NCBI taxonomy): Eukaryota > Metazoa > Arthropoda > Insecta > Zygentoma > Lepismatidae > Lepisma > Lepisma saccharinum. Next base: position 13,365 of record JAGDQP010018126.1, read on the forward strand.
GTAAGTTTGTTTTGATATACTGGCCTCCGTACGTAATTACCATGTCTTTACTAGGATTGTTTTACAAAATATTTATGGGCGTTATTAATATTACTTGTTCACATTCTTCCTTTGCTTGTACAATTATGTTTGCTCTGCATACTGATGTGCTGTGATTGATTTTATTTTAGCCTGTTTCTCTCTTACTCATATTCCTCCCTAAGATCGTTCACAACTTCACGTTTAAAGCTGTCACTCCAACTTATCACTCACATGATATGTAACTGCAGTTCCATTGGCTGGTTTGTGTGTTATTTTCCTCTAGCACAGTGGCGGCAAAAATTCCCTTTTTTTAGCGACTTCGGAAGTGAGACTGATCTCCAGTGGGTAGGCAGATAACGAAAACTGGGGAATCGGACCCTTGATCAGAACTGAACCTACACAGTCCCCTTGTCCCAATTCCGGTATGTGTAACAAGTCCCGCTGCAGAACCTGCCCTACTTTTGTTCCGAGTCTTAAATTGGAACATTCCATCACTCACAGATGTACTCGTTCCAACACTTGCATTTCCTTCAACCTTATCTACCTCCTAAGCTGTAGCTTATTTTCCGCTTTCTATGTTGGGGAAACTTAAGACAGCTCTAACCATCCATATCAACAACTACCGTTACTCTTCCAAATGTCACGTACCGCATCTCTCCATACCCGAACACATGGCTGTATTTTTAATGAAACCTGAGCCAGTATCCTAAAAATTTCCAATCCTGATTCATCTATCAGTTAGGGAAGAGATAGGAGCAGAGGTATAACTTCATCATTTGAGCCAACCATGCACCTGTTCTAAATTGCCTGTAAATTCTCTGCATCCCAGTTCATTTCTTGTGCTGTTTTTAGTTTAATTTTCCATTCTTTATCCTTACTCCGAATCTATCCGCTTTCTTTCATTATAGTTTCCATCACCCATATTTTATTACTTTTTTCGCTGTTTCCTTACCCTCATTATCCCTTCAGGAAGCTTCTCACTGACTCCCAGTTACCTTCTTCCCCTATTTGCGTTATTCAGACTACTTCAGTAATTTTCCGTCTTCATGACCTGGCCATTTTGTTAGCTACCTAGCTATCAGCTGACAACTTAGTCTCTCCGTGTCACCACTCCTGTCTGTTTTCCATTTCTCCAATGTAATCAAGTCTTTGTGTGCACTCACCTTGATATCGTCCAAACCCTTTTCTGCCTTTTTGTACCATTCACACATGCATACAAATATACATAAATGATATTCACAAGAGCAGGAAGAATAAGTGCTAACGTAGAACATTATCTCTGAGCTACATATAAAAACACTTTTAACAACATATAAATTAATGATGTTTTGAGAATTAACACAGTCGTGGACGGGGGCAGTAAGATCCAGGAACTCTTGAACCTAACATTAAATAATGACTTTTATGACCTGAAGCAAAAATTTCATGAATTTTACGATCGGAACACGCCCTTGGTAGTTTCAGTTTTTCATTTGGGATATCAACATGCGGCCTGATTTTGCGCAAACCTTTTCAAAATGAATCATGAATAAACAAGCTAACTCTGCAAACTGAATAAATGGCTATTAAATCAGGAGTGACTTGCTATCACTCAGAATAGTTATTCAATTACTTACGTAGAATAAAGAACAGCAGAACTTGAAAATTGCCATGATTTCTTGTTAATAATGTTGTTAATGTTATTCCTATATGGAATCCTATTAACCCTACCAGCCACGGATCCTGCCATTCGATCTGGAAAAGAATGAAAAAACACCAATAAATATCGATATGTAAATCATCGCATATCATACTAAATAAAGGGAACAAATGGTATAATTTGATTAAAAAATCAGTGTTGCTGAAAGAATTTAACAAATGTAAGAACACTTAAATTTATGTTGCAAATAAAGAAAGATAAATATAAATTAGAGGTACAAATAAAAAAGAATTACCTACGAATATTTAGATTGTTCTTGCTCCAAAAACTTACTGAAAACTTCTACTTAACCAATGCTACCAAAAACACACAAATATTACAGTTTACATAGATAAAAGTGGCAGAGGTTTGGGATTGATACTTTATCGCATTACTTTTGTTATTCTGTGAATTGAACACGTAAAACCACGCGGATTAACGGCATCCCTCGTCGAACTGCCATCGAGGAATCTCGGGTTCCATTCCGGGTAGGGACACAATGAGTGCTGTAGTTCGGAATTCACTTTAAACCATAGGTTCCGTGCTTAGGGGGTCATTTCTCCCCGATGAACAGCACTGAAAAACGGCCATTTGTTTACCTTTCCCAGGAACAGTAAAGTCTTAAACCTGCCTCACTAATCACCATCATCAATGCACGATTAGAAGGAAGTAATAACTTTGATACGAGATCCTGAAAATTAGCACTTCAATTTGAATTTCACTTGTGGACTTTTAGGCAATTTTGACTGAGGCCGAGAAAGGGAGCGGATGTAGGATGTCGGCCAATGGCTAGTTTCAAACATACTATCCCGATATTAGCCTGGTGTGACAAAAGGAAAAATCCTAGTCAGGATGGCCGACCAGGGTTTAGTTCCCAGCATTAGCCTGGTTTCACTGAGAAAATACCTGGTTAAACCTTAGTCAGGATGGCCGGCCGATAGTTAACTTCAGTTATGTTTCCATATCGTGCTTTAGGAACGCATCCTGTTGTGGTTTTAAAGGGAGAAATAAAAATTTATAATAGGAACAGAGGGTGGAAGTGGTGGGCATGGCGCGTCTCTAGTTCTAATAATAAAATATAAAATAAAGGACTTTTTATGTTTCCACGCGGTGGAATTCGTTCACCCGATATTACGTAGCACATAACGGAGCACAAACAAGCAGGTGCGCGCTCAGCCTCAGTGCTACAGAAACTGTTACTAACTACAGCCAAATTCACCACAGCACCTTTTACATGTACAGGTTATTCATTTGATAAATCCACAACCACCCTGAGGATGCAACTAAACAAATTTCAAAGTGATGGGTTGGTGATTAAAAGCACAGTGATGACTATTCCCTCAGACTTTTATGAAAAATAATCGGTCCACCTCAAAGAACTTCAACATTTTCCCTGGGCTTCTGTCTTCAGTGCTAGTGTGGTCAAATGTAGAAAAACTATTGATTTTGTTGCAGAAAGGGATCTTTTTAAGCATGACTGATCTCTTTGACGTGTTTTCGTGTATCACGCAGTATGTAACTAGTGACAAAGTGTCAAGAGTGGAATACATCTCAAGTACCCAGTTGATAAGTATTGGGTTCAACTATTCACTCACTTCAAAGAAAAACGTATTAACAGTATGTCCAAAATAATCCAGTGTATTCTGAGTCTGCCTGGAACCAACGCCTCTGCTGAACGAGTTTTCTAACAAAAGAATACACTCAAAATTGGCGTAAGAGAAAATTGGTTTCAGGTGTAAACAATGAAATCTTTATTGGTTACAAAACTATTTCTTTACAAAACGTGTCTGCTTTACAATCTCTTAAAAGCAACTCCTGAGCTGCTAAAGAAAATCTAATTTATGGAAAAGTATGAAAGACAATTTTCAGTGCAAATTGCATTTACAAGTATGTTAACTATCAATTAAAAAGTATCCTCATTACAGAATATCAATTTTCAAATTCCAGGTTTTTCCAGGTCATTAATTTATAATATCTTTCTTCTTGCAAACAAAAACTGTTTATCAATTAAAAGACGCATATACCAAGCACATACTATTTCTTTAAGTCAATATAGAAGATTAAAAAAATATTTATATACTAACTAAAATGTACGTTTTCAAGAGGTTTCAAACAAGAAAATAACGTAGAATATTTCCTACCAGAAGGCAGTTGAGAAAATTATGCAATAACAAACAAACAAAAGTACAACTGAAACGTATGGGTCATATTTTTTAATAAAATTTCGACGAAATATCAGTTTAGATCCAAAATTAAGGAAATATAATTTAGCTTTCTACATATCTATTTGAAACTACCCAATAAAAAAAAATGCATTCAACAAGAGTTTAATTCATACGCATGTAAAACCAAACTTCGAAGCACATTTTAATTCACATGGTAACATTTCATTGTATATTCTTCTTGATTGAGAATGGCCAGTTACTTTATTTACACAAATGCATTTATATCACTTATATTATATTATTTTACTTCTTGCAAACAAAGTCAGTTTATTTTATCAATTACGCGACTAAGATAGAGTTGCCTAAACACAATAAATTCAAATTTAATTGAACATAATAATAAATCACAACCATATTCGATCCACTACTGGATGAGGCCTCTCCTCGGAGGGAGGAGGTTGGTCTACTGCTCGCACACTGACCAGACAGGTTGGGAGAGGAGATCCTAAGTTCTCACTGTGATCGCACTATCTTTTACTCATAGCAGCTCCCCAATTGCATCACAATACTGAGTGAGCACCGTTCCAGACGCACACGCCTTGGAAAAGATCCTTATCAGCCCCGGGACCCCTCAATCCGTAGTCAGCAACGCTAACCACTAGACCAGCAAGGCGGTCTCAATTAACTATATAACCTTAACTATTATGACTCACCCTGTTTTTTATTATCGTCCTCTTAAAAAAGAGTACTTCTCGCTCCAACCCCCATATTTTAACGTATTTCAAAATATTTCAAAAACTAAGAGTACTATCAAAATATTTCAAAAACTAAGAGTTCTATCAAAATTGTAAACGCATAACGCACTAGAACTTACAAATTACTATGAATACATCGATCTCGAAATCTTGTCGATTAATGAGTGATACGTTTTCAAAGATTATGACATCATTTAATTGAAGTGCAAATGTAAAATTCCACTATTTTTAAATTACTCCGTTATCACTGTTTGAGCGGCTGCGACCATATTGGAAGAATTGGAGTCGAATATCTGCCATGTGTAGGTAAAATATATTTAAGTCATATTTACAAAAAAATTCCTGTTCGAGTATGAGAATTATGAAAGCTAACAATTATCAAAATATTGCACGTACAGGTAAGCACAGACGTGTTAAAATTCGAAAAATAGATTAATCTCGAATAAATATATGGAAACCTAAAAAAAGTGTACCTCAGTAAATTATCTGGTCATAATATCTCAACGATGGCCTGAGGACTGCAGCTCCGAACCTATCCAATTCATGTTGAAGCAACTACTTAAGAGAGCGATATTAAAGGCTTTAAAGTGAGTCATAATAGTTGTAATTGGGCCCTCGGTGCGTTTAAAATGTCTTTATTGAATTCAAATACTTGACAAAAACATATATTACAGTTAAAGTAACTTCAAAACTTAGTTTAACATCAGACTCAAAGTACACTTGCACATTAACCCAATCACAAAATAAAACACGACATGCTTGGTTAGAGCAGAGGATAAGTGAAAGCTGAAATGAGGAGAAAAACAGAATTATATATATATATAATTCACAGCCATATTCAATCCACTACTGGATGAGGCCTCTCCGGGAGGTGGTCTACTGCTCTCACGCTGACCAGACGTGTTGGGAGAGGA
>JAGDQP010018126.1:18997-37161 GCA_022664845.1 Lepisma saccharinum
GGTCACTATCTCTCCACCGGTGAACATAAAATATAAATATATTTATATATATATATATATAAATAAAGGTTTCTGCTCGAATTCCATGTTGTTTTTTTTTTAGGTTTTCCAGGTCCAAAACAAAATTCCAGGCTAATTCAAGGTATTCCAGGTCAGTAGACACTCTGATTTATTTTTTTTATTTTAATATATATATAAATTTATGTTCATCTGTGGAATGATAGTACAGTGTCCCGCTTTGGGTTTCAGAAAGAAACAGTCACTTTAACCTAAGTACACTGGCCACCTTGTACCTAGTTATAAACGAAAAGGGGTTTAGTGCACTTCACGTTCCCACCCTCAAAAATGTAAACTTTACAGAAGACATGAAATGTTTCCGTCGTTTGTGCAGTGTTGAAACGCAAAATATAAAAGTTTCGAGTCATAGAAATGTCTGACTATTTCAAGTTTCAAGCAGCTTCAAATTCTCAGGGTGAGCACAGGCTCAATCGCGTATAAAATAAAATAAACAAATTTTATCTAATCCGTCTTCGCTCTCTCACAAATTAGTCCATGATTTTTGTAGCAAAGTACGTATCATTCATTACACGAAGTGACGCCATTATCATTCCTCCGCATGCCACTATATTTGCACATGGTGAACAACTCGAGTACCTATTTATATACTTCTAGCAGTACCTGTGAATTATATGCAAGGGAATGAGTGGTATAGAGTGTACATACGGTTCAATAGCTAGGGAATCTAAAATACACTGGTTCGGTTTACTTTATCAACTCTAAACAAAATAAAATTTGCAAAAGAAAGATAATGTTAGGAAAGTGTGTAGCAGTTTAAAACACAAATTAGAATAAGTTTTAGTCATGAAGCAGTCTAAAGGCCGCCATGCAGGAGGATTGGGACTAACTGTCAACTACGAGAAATGCCTACCGGTATATATATATATTTCGTAGTGATGGAATTGGGGAGCTGCTATGAATAAAAGATAGTGGCAATCACAGTGAGAGTTTCGGCTCTCCTCTCCCAACCCGTGTGGTCACGTGGGAGCAGGAAACCAATCTCCTCCCTCCGGGGAGAGGCCTCATCCAGTAGTGGATCGCATATGGCTGTGGTTTATTATTATATTATATATATATAAATAACCGAACCTGACTTTTCTAACTTAACTCACTGTAGCTTAATTTCTAAACAGTGAGAGAAGGAAAAGGATAATAAAATACCATCTCCGCGAGCCACCACTTCCGACACTGAATCAACTGGAGTGCGTATTTTAGGAATTAATTATTATAGCGTGGTCTCCGTAACAGGTTTCCTGTCACTACCTGCCGGGTTATGCGTATGGAAATGCCAGGGTAATCATTTTTAAAAATAAACGGGTTGTATAGAGCGTATAATATTGGTCAGTAGCTGGCTGAAGTTTGAAGTAGATAAAATAAACCTTATCCAAGTACACTTTAATTATAATCAGTACCTAATCCAATACCGCCTAACGACATTACTTTAGTTCGTATCGAGGTTACTTTTTCTGAACCAGATCTTTCACAGATTAACGAACCTGTTTGTTGTACTACTGGTAGACCTATACGTCATAGCGACACAACTACCTAACACCGACATGGTTAAAGCTGTCCATTTGGTTCCGAAAGAAGTGCCCGGTGCCTACTGAAAAAACGCCTCTCGAACCAACCTGAGGCAGAACAAAATTCCACTGAAGAGCATCATTATTATTGTTAGCCATTACAATGGAAAGGATTGCTTCTCCACCACACGGACTAAAATAGTAATGTTTTCCCAAAACCAAGGTTGGAAAAAAAACATGTTTTTTTTAAAAATAAAAACAAAAAATCCAGGTTTTTTGGTTTAGATACTTTGCTTATGTATTTATATTACATATAAATAGAAATAAGTTTATTTCTTTTGAATATCCTTATGCAGCAGCAGGGTTATGAAGGACGGGACCTATAGCTACAGCTCATGGAATATGAACCACTACTCGGTTTGCACCTGAGGGAAATCGTCCTCCACCTGGACTTGAACCCGGGACGCAGTGCGCCAAGACATATTTATACAAATAATGGAATTTTAAAATTACATATTTAGTATGTAGATATTATTCAAGAAAGTTAAAACTAAAAAGTCCAATTTAAGCTAATGCTACTATGACAAGCTACGGATGCAGTCAGGTACGTACCCAGAAATATATTTCGGGGAGGGGATGGTCCAGAGCTTTTGCGAGGATCCAAATTCAGTATGAGCATAAATTTTACAGAAAATATCGCAAATTTCGCGTAAAAATGTAGTTTTACAAAAATATCGAAATTTCGGAGGGGGGTCCGGACATAACTGAATGCAGTTGATAAATTTCGCCAACTTCTATCAATATATTTAAGCAGTTAACTTTCGCTTCTCTATCAAACAACAGACATTCAGACACGCAGAAATATAAAACTTGGTTTCGTTTCGTTAGTTACGGCTTAACGTCCTTATGCAACAGCAAGGTTATGAAGGACAAGTGCTTACAGTGACATCCGAACCACTACTCGGTTTGCACTTTAGAGAAATTCTGTGGCCCCATCGAGATTCGGACCCGGGACTCACTGATTACAAGGTGAAAATTATATAAAATTAACGCAGATGGTTTAATATGTGGAATCGTTGTGACATTTTTTTTTGTTTAAACTTAAAAAGTCAACCCTGCCCAAAACTACAGTTTTCTATTAACCCTCATTAAGATGTTACCGTAGGACGATAAGCTAATACAGGCGGGAATATCTGAGGAAACCATAGGCCTATATGTTTTATTACCTACTATATAAAATTCAAGGACTTGCAATAAGTCTTTCATAACACCCAGTTTGGTTCAAGGCAAAGCCTGTGACTGTCATAAAAAGGGCAATTGCTGCAATAAGTTGCCACTTCGAGCAAGTACAATTCGTGAATTTCGACTAACCAACGAATGCATTCAATATTCGTTATTCTTCTGAAACTGCAGACTATCACATTTAAAGCAGCCTTAATGTAGCTAATGCAGGAACGCCCCCAAACTACGAGATCAACATTCCTAACAGAATCTACCAACAAGTTTTTAACTGAACACGAAACCATACTTCTAGTCACAACATATTCCTTAAACAACCTTTGCGTTTTGAGATAATAATGAAGTTTACACATCATACATAAAACGGAGGCTATGAAATGTGTAGGTAAATTACAGATCCCTTCGTTCGATAACCCTTTCTGTTAACACCCACAACTTCTCTTGTATACACCAGTGTTAAGCCAGAAATGAACATTCGTCTTCTTATTTCTATTCTGCTTAATCCACGCCTTTACATATGTCATGCAAATGTTTTTCCAGAGCATTCCAGTAATTAAAAGTAAAACCTGTCAACAATTCACTCAGGCTGTTGCAGTAAACAACCCAAGCAAGAGACCATGTCATCCTAGCGGACAGCTATTACATAACCATTCCGTTCCTTTATCACGACAAGAAAAAGCTAAAATAAGAATCATATATGTCTACACTACTGATATGTTGCAAATACAGATACAGACACTTTGTAGATACGTCCAAATTCCATCAATTTCGTCTGTACGCACTAAACGAGGGTCCACCATATTTAAAACACACAAAATCCTACACAGTCACTTGTCACGACCAGATCACTGTACAGAACTCTCACCCCCTACCGGCGACAGATGAGAATAAAACCGGCGGAAACAATCAACATAGCGGGAGAAGCGCAAGGACGTTCCCAAACAAGTTACTGGAAAATTATCATTTAACAACACAGCGTTGCCAATGTGGGTTTTCCTTGCTTCAGTGTTTATGAAAAGAGCACATACTAAGAGAAAAACAAGTTGAAACTTTCGCAATCAAAAAATCATGTTTTGGTTCTAACAAGTTAATAGAAAAGAAGCCACATTCATGTTTTCAATGCTTGCACGAAATAGGTTTGTGTCACAAATTATCAACACCGTTTTTGTTTGTGTTTGCATACCATAAGCTCATGGAACAACAGGAATTCTAGTGAAACATGCAATTAATCTCGTTCTTTTGGTATTGGTTTAACGCAGTGGTTCTCAACCTTTTTGAGTCACGGACCCCTTTAAGAATCCAATGAAAGCTATGGATTCCCTCCCAACAAAATCACACACGTTTCTAGTTTCTACGTACTGCATCAGCAGTAGTTGTGGTACGAGATAATCTAAATTATTTCCAAGCAATAATAATAATAAGAGGAAGAAGAGTAATAAAACAATCCCAGTTAAATGCTAATTTAAATTAGGTTTAAACATAAATATCAGTATAAGCTTATATGATCCTAAATCTTCTTAAGTATTTTTATATATACTTGCTTACGAAACTCGCAAGTTCATTGCCGCAGTATCAAACTTTCGCCATAGGATTCTATCCTGAGCAAGATCAAGCCAGTTTCATCACAAATACCTACTTCTCGAAGATCCCTTCTAATATCCTCCCAACGTCGTCTCGGTCTTCCTAACGTTCTCTTTCCCTCCGGTTTACCAACCACGATGGAATATAATCTTGGTTTCTCCCCCATCCGAGCTACATGGTCTGCCTACCTTAGTCGTCGCCATTTCATTATACGTACATCGTCTGGATATTGAATTTTTATATATAGTGAAAATATATTGCATAAAATCGTTTTGAAATAAAAATTCAAGTTTTTTACGGAAATAATATGAAAAATATTTTATAATAATAGTAGTAATAACCCACATAACAATTTTCAGCGGACTCAAACGCGAATCAAGGTTGTTTTGACAAGTGTGACAACTACAGATAAGCTTAGCAAATAAAACCAAAAAGATTTAAACAGGATTGCATCAAGCTGTCTAGTTTTCAAGAATCAAGGTTGAAATAGCCTTGACAGATCAAAAATGGCAAGCAGGATTTAATAAACGGAATTACGTATATTTTTACAATAGTCTTAGAAAAAGTGTAATCTTGTCTACATCCTGTCTTATTTCATTACGCGTCTTATTCTCTCGTCTTGAGGAACAGTTGAAATGTTTTGCACTTGCCTGCGGCTGGATTTGAACGCGGAACCTTGTGATTTGGTGCCCGTTGCCTTAACCACTATCCTGCTGGGACTGTTGAAAAAGAACGCCAGTTATGTTTCTCATTAAGTCAGACATGGAATTTAGTGACATATAGAGACTATTTCGATCAAAGTATTTTCATTACGGAGCGTGTAGAAGAAGTTTTATGTGTTATTTTCCCGTTATACAGACATTTTCATGACGCCAGGTAGGGACGTACGCAGAGGGAGAGAGTCCTGGGAGACGATCCCCCAGAAAAAAATAAGATTTTTTGTGTAATTAGTATAATTTTTTGGCAAAACTATAGGCATTTTACGTAAATTTCACACCTAGGCAGACTTCAACCCTCCCCCTCGAAGACGCTGGACCCCTCCCAGAAACCAACTTCTAGGTACGTACCTGTGTCGCCAGGCTAACTCCCGGGCCTAAGCATGTGCAAATGTCAGCGTAGCGAATGAATCAGCAGAGGGTGGGGTTTGTTAATATTGTTTTCGGAATTATTTCATTGCGTATAAAAAATAACCTAACGTTAACGAAGAAGAGAGAATTATTTAGAAGTACCTACACAGAGAAAAGTAAAGTTGTTAAAAAAGTTAATCACCTCGAGCGCTGTGTTTCGAACCCGGGTCGCCGATCTAGCTATCCGATGCTTTAACCACAGGGATTCCGTCAATAATTTCAGTTTAGGGGTGTAAAGTCGAAATCGGGAGGGTGTAAGTGGAGTTTTGCACAGTTTCTGTCGATTTTGACCCTAAAATTTTAAAGTTGGGGTGCACTCGAGAATTTGAGGGTGGCATCAGCTCAGGAGGGGTGGTGGTGAACCATTACACCAATCCAGCAATCTTTTGTTTTGCGTTGTTGCTTTACATGGTTCACCACAAGGCCTCTCCCACCGGCATAATTCTTAAATCGAGCAACTCCACACGTGATGAGACTTCATTCCACTGAGACAATAGCGGAAAGAAACAAATTCAAGAATTATTGACGCTTAACAAAGTTTCATGCATAATTGCTTGTTCCAACAAGTTTGACTTAAGGTTGGAATAGGCAGGGCGTTATTTGTAGGGTGGAAAAGGGGGAAATTTTCTGGTACCTTGTGTGCTTTCCCTGGTACCTCACATAACTGTTTTATTGCAGGGTGGGAAAATCTCTTTCACAAACTATTTACAAAACAAGTTTTTTTTTTATTATTTTTGAACACTCATATTTCATCTCAGAACTTTCTACTAGATGTTTCACGGATATTTTATTCGAGGTTGACCAGTACTATTGAATTTCTCGTGCTACATAACTCCGTCACTGTTGCCCAGTAAGCTTTGTACATAATGATACTAGAGTGGTCGATGAAAGTCTGAAGTTGGACACCAGAATCAGCAGTTAACCTGTATTACTCCAACCATCTTGAAATACACTTTCTGTTGATTTATGTGGTAATATTTATACTCATTTTATAGCTCTCAGAACTGGAATTGAAATTTATTTATGACCTTTAGGTATCTAAGGCTCAGGCCGGGATAGGGAAGGGAAGGCGTCGGTCAGAGCCTATGTTAAAGGTGCCATCTCGCCATTTACCTGGTGTGACTGAGGAAAATCCCTGGAAAATTCTCAGCCAGTATAGTCGGCCGCTGGGAGCGAATCTCACAAGTGGAATATTTAAGATCTGATTTCACGTAATTTCCCTTTATGTCTATTTTGACTCTTCGAGTCTGGCAAATGTTTCTTCAAATATATGAGCATAATGTCCCACACAGCACACAAAGTTGAATTAACGTTTTATAAACGTTGAAAACGTTGAATTTTGACAACGTTTTATTTGGTGACGTTGATTCATACGTTTTATCAACGTAAGCTAATAAACGTTTAAAGAATGACCAGTATTAAACGTTTATTAAACAATAAATTTAAATTGTGCTCTTAAACATTCTAAATTGTTGGAAAGCACAACGTTGATTCAACGTTGAATGTTTGTGTGATTTCCTAATCTACAGAAACAATTTACAGTGATTGTTGTATGCTTAAACTTCACTAGGTGTTATATAATATTTTTTTCTTGATGGGAATGCACTTCTATTTGACATTCATACAATTCCTACGCTATGCGTTTGTCTTCTGTTCTCTCATGAAAACCGGGAAAGGCAGGACATCGGCGCAGCGAGAGATCGAAATGACAGGAGGAAATCCGAATAAGTTGCTCAAATGACTTTTTTGTATATTCTTCGTAGAATATGTTGTCTCGTCTTGTTAAAAGCAATAAATGTGGTACTGACAATTCTCAGACTTACTGAATGAATCAATCAATTCCGGGAGGCAACCTAATTCTGTTTTGAAATTTTATAACTTTTTTATTTCGTCCAGATGCCTCTTATAGGTAAGAGCATATTGTATGTATGCAACTATGTGCAATTAAAGAAGACCACTAGTATTTTAGTTTGTGGAGTTGTTATAAAGTAAGGATTTAACGAACATTTATTTTTTTCTCGCATTATTTAAATTGCATTCTGAATATTTATTTATTTTACATACATTTTTATATACATTATCGCTAAGACTTGCTATTTCTTAAATAAGTTACGTTTATACGTACTCAAGTATTATTTATCCTAATTTTTTATTGGTCCATCAATTAGTGGTTTCACAAAGAGTCTCCGCCATTACCATGGTGAGGGGTTTGTTAGAATGGTATCCTAGTGGGAGTGAGTTGGAATTACACATTTAAATCCTAAATGTCCTGAATGTCTTCATTTCGATTCCCAGACTGTTTATGCCGGGTTACGTGTACAAAAAAAAAAAAACTATGGCACAACAGCCCATGAAGGGCCAAGACCTGCAACGTGGTTTTTGCGGTGAGCACGTGGTCAGCGCACGGCTCTTTTCAGCCACTTTGAGTGGCTTTCGATACCGGTTTAGCCCCCGCCCCCAGGGTTATCCTTGGTCAAACCCAGATTGTTGGATTGTCACGTTTGGAGAGAAGTAAATTTAACTTTCAGGACAAATTTCGTACCTTTCCCCCAAAATCCCTACTTATAACGAATATTTAAATCTGTGCAGCTCTGAAATTCGGATTTTTACCAAAAAATTGGAAAACAGCCTTTACTATTTTCATCCCAAAACCCAATAAAAGTCGATTCTCATCCGCAAATTACAGACCCATTACCCTTACGAACACAATAGCTAAGATTTGCGAGACAGTGGTGGCAAAAAGACTCAACGAATTTTTGGAAACAACTAATCTTCTCACAAAACATCAGGCAGAATTTCGAAATAAAGTTTCAACAATTGATCAATTGATGAGAATTATCGCTGATATTCAAATAGCTTTAAATAAGGGATGGAAGACCGGTGCAGTTTTTATGGACCTCACTGCGGCTTTCGATACGGTCTGGCATGAGGGATTAATTTATAAGCTTTACTCAATGAATCTTCCCACAACTATAATAAGATGGATAATACAATTCCTAAATAATAGAACTACAAAAATTAGACTTCAGGATGAATTTTCATAAGAGATTAAGATCAAGAAAGGTGTCCCTCAGGGAGCTGCGCTCAGTCCGATTTTGTATTCCGTTTACGTGAATGATACTCCATATTCACCACATGACCTGACTCAACTCGGACTATTTGCAGACGACACTGCTTATTGGGCCACGGCTCGATCTTCAAATACTATAATTTCCAAACTCAAAGTGATTGCTAACAAATTCCTAAAATGGTGTAGGACATGGAAATTGTTGCTTAATGAGGGCAAGGCTCAGTTCATTTTATTTTATCCAACAGGTAAAGGCTACGGGTTGATAGTAGAAAATTCATCAAAACAGGGAAATCCAAAATCAAACCATACACTGATGCAAAATATTTGGGGGTAACTCTGGACCGGAGGCTACAATTTGGAAAACACATTAAAGACAGAAGAAGAAAGGCATTACAGGTATTTGCGGCTTTAAAGACCTTGTTACTATCAGACATATCTCAGAAAATTAAAAATAGAATTTACCTCTCTATTTGAAGGCCAACTATCCTATATGGACATGAACTGTACCATTCGAAAATTAACATCGACTATATAGAGGTATGAGAGATATTGGATCAGAGTATCACAGAGAAAATGGAAGGAAGACAGACGGACACTGTATGCCGACATTCATTTTCCCCCGATCACTCAATACATCAAAGATAACCAAAAAAGATACATAGAATCTAACGTAAACAAGAAATTTGCAAACATCAATTTACCTAAGCAATTAAACATAACAATTAAAAGGCATAACATCTCTTATCAGGAATTATTGCAAATGATAAATTAATAACACAGGGCAAAACAAAAACACAAAAATCCATCTTAGAAACATAAGTATTTAGCAGGGATGTGACGAGGCTGAGAAAATGAGAAAAGTATAATTTCATGGACATGGCATATTTCATAAACAAAAGTCGGTGTGGAACCTGGCATATTCTCGAGCGAATATGGACTTTACCCATCCTATTCCTTATTCCCACTTCCTCAAAATTTAAAATTTAAATATTATTTCTTACTAGTATAATAATTTTATCAAAATTAAATAAGCCTTTTGAATAGATTTCGCTATTAGTGGAAGTTTCATATCATTCGCTCTGTGCATTTATATTTAGATAGTTTTTAAAATTCGAGAATAATTTATTATAGTGCCAGCGGACTGGAAAGGAAACCGATTCAAATTCTCAAAATATATGTAAATTAAATCCAAACAATAATGAACAGTTATTTCTAAGGACTAAAGTTGGCCAGACGTCCAGTTTAAGGTGGCCCTGCGGGCCAGATATTACTTTGTAGACGGAACAATCAAAGTTTCCCAGAGCGAAGCCTAGTACTTCAATGTTCAGTACGATATGCTTTAATTGAAATTACAATTTTAGGGCTGATTCCAGGTTGAAATACTATAATCAAAGGATTTTTCTTGGAATCAACCCTGAAATTGTATGGTACTTAACACTGAAGTACTAGGCTTCGGTCTGGGAAACTTATATTATTCTGTTCATCTTCACAGATTCAAATATTCGTTGTAAGTAGGGATTTTTGGAACCGATAGTTGTATAAACTAGTGATGAGCGCAAGAGTCTTGATCTTGCAGTTTTGGTCTTGGTCTTGCATGCATGCAAGACCAAGACCAAGACCAAGACCAAGACCAAGACCAAGACCAAGACCAAGACCAAGACCAAGACCAAGACCAAGACCAAGACCAAGACCAAGACCAAGACCAAGATCAAGACCAAGACCAAGACCAAGACCAAGAGTCCAAGACCAAGACCAGTCTGCAAGAGTCTTGCACACGCACTATTTGAATATTTTTAAAACGTGGAAAGGAAGGGGAAATCATTATATCCTTCACTTGAATTTCTTTTGTTATAGGCATAACAACAACGAAACGATTTCAACAGTGAACAAGATAGTGAAAAATCGGCACGGATAGAACTCTTGAATAACTTATGAACTTTCTTCCCTGAAAGTCTGAACTCTCTAGGATTGAATTTGTAGGAACAACATTGAAATTTCGTGCAACGATAAAAAATACTTTAGACACATACTGAGATAGTGCTGCCATCTCTTGTTGGAGATCTTGGCTTTACATTCCCCTTAAGGATAATTTATATAAAGGGCAAAAGGAAGTCTGATGTCCTGGCTTTTCTGATGTTAGGTTTATCGTGGTATGATCTATTGATTCTGATAAACGTCGATTATGGTCAGTTCGGAGTCTGTACTGATTTGTGTAACCAAGTCTTTGTGTTTGTTCTAAGCTACTAGTCGATTTTATAAAATGTCTGTTGATATGTGTTATTGAAAACTGAGTTCTGTTTTAAGTGTTATGCTACGGAGAATTGAGTCTGAATAAAAACAGTTTTTGCACACTTGGTAATTGTTTGTCACTCGTAGATAAAGTCGGGAGGAATATTACTAGATGTGGGCTATGGTTTTGGATGCAAAGCAAAAGTTAATTTAGATTAAGCTAGAGTTCACAGGCGTGTGGACTTGTATTGAGCACAGAAATGCTTCAAATTCAGCAGGTTTACTTTGATACATTTGTTCAACTGAAAAGTATTGGTCCACTAACTCGTAAGTAATTTTACCGAGCAGCCGTAGGTGAGTTGGTAGAACGCTGGCGCTACATTCGGAAGTCCCGTGGATGGAAACCCCAGACCGGCCATCCTGGCTGAAGTTGTTTTCTAGAGTTTTCCTCAGTCACACAAGGCGAATGCTGGGATGGTACCTTAACTCAAAGTCCTGGCCGCTAACTTTCCCATTGTTGTCCCACGCCTTAGGCCATAGATGCCTGTTAGGCTTAAATAAATTCAAATTCAAATTTGGAAGTAAGTATACTTTCTATCATTCTTCTGCCAGAGCTCGCTTGAGCCATGACTAGTCTCATTATCGTCAATTGTCTGGGTTTATGGACATTAGTGTTTCTTAGACGAAAACAACAACACTAATAAGGAAACCCTTTTTGCTGTTCAGCGAATTTTGACTTCGGACATGTTTTTTGACCTTATTTGAAGCATATAAATAGCGAAAATAACATGCATAGACTCGTACTCTGTCATATATTTGTGTCCCGAATAAGTCGAGTCGTGTAATTTGAGCGACTTTTAAGCAGTAAAATCAA
Organism: Lepisma saccharinum; assembly: GCA_022664845.1. Classification (NCBI taxonomy): domain Eukaryota; kingdom Metazoa; phylum Arthropoda; class Insecta; order Zygentoma; family Lepismatidae; genus Lepisma; species Lepisma saccharinum. The sequence goes on from JAGDQP010018126.1 coordinate 30,695, forward strand.
CCTTGAAGGTGAAACTTTATATTAACTAAATGAGTTATCAGATGCATTTCCGTGGGTACTTTTACGTGCAGAACACAAATTTCACCATGAAAATGTTAGCAAATTGAATGTTTTATATATATACAAACTCCAGTTTATTATCAAAAATGAACAAAATTCCATAGAAAGTAATGCCGTAAAGGAACAAAAATACAACTGTGAGAAAGGGGAAGGCGGGGCAGGGGATTATATATACATAAAAGATAATGGTTTCTAATACCTTTTGGGGAAAACTTCTAACATCGCGATTAATATCAAGAAAATTGAAATTAAAAAATATACAGAACTGTTGTTCTGCCAGTAATACTTTATGGTTGCGAAAGTTGGAGTACGATCCTAGCAGATGAACATAAATTACGTATATTTGAAAATAAGGTTTTGAGAAAGATATACGGGTCGAAACGGGACGAGATGACTGGAGAGTGGAGGAGACTGCATAATGAAGAACTCCACGGACTGTACGATTCACCAGATGTTGTAAAAATAATGAAATCGCGACGACTAAGGTGGACAGGCCATGCAGCTCGGATGGAGGGAAAACGCAGATTATATTCTATCCTGGTTGAAAGGCCGGATTGAAGGAGGCCATTGGGAAGACCGAGAAGTCGTTGGGAGGACAATATTAGAAGAGATCTTCGAGAAATAGGTGTTCGTGATGGAAACTGGCTTGATATTGCCCAGGATAGAATCTAATGGCGAACGTTTGTTACTGCGGCGATGAACTTGCGAGTTCCATAAGCCATAGAGTTAGTTAGTTAATACCTTTTGGGGACCTAGGGCGCTTCCAATCGCTAAACCACTGATCGACTACACGGATTTTAAGAAAGAAGCGAAGCGCTGGAGCAAGCATAGAAAAAAGCGAGTGCACCTCATGGAGATGCGTAGCAAAATCGTTCTGATGCCCATCGGTTTCGCAATTTGGTGACCTTTGCAAGGCCTGGGGGCTCCGTTACGTTCTTAAAGTTACTTCTTTTTTTAAAAAATTGTATTACAATTATAAAAGTTTGTAATACATATGTTGTAATTATAAGTAAAATTAGAATTCGTCTGTTGAACTTTAAAAATCTAAATAATAATAATAACAGACTTAATATTTGTTTACATTTAACTTTAAACAAAAGAAGAAAACGTGAAATGATGGAGAACAAATTGATTTAATCAATTTTTAATGAAAAATCAAAGAAAGTGAAATCTGTTTAGATTGAAAAACAATTCATTATGCTTATTTTCATTTTTAGAACTTGTTAATTCACTATAATTAGTATTATTGTTTAACTGTTTCATTTTAAAGTTCAATTTCGAATATTTATCAAAAATAATCAAATCAGTTGCGTTTACTCGTGCTTACCACAGTTACTTAAAACATTTAACTTTCAAAAAAATAATAGTAAGCATGTATGTTAAATAAGATGTTTGAAACAAATATAAGATGTTACATGACAGACGAGAATTTATTTTGGTAAGTATTTTGAAAAATGTTTACTGTTCTAATTATTAATTATAATTTTAGTTTGTAATATAGTTATGATAATGTTTGTATAGTAAGGGGCATTGAAAATGTACGTAAACGAAGAGAGCGCAGGAGAAGCGATAGTGTTGCAATTTTGTTCCGGAATTACACACCAAAGAGGAGAGGGAATGAAAAAACGTACGTACGAAAGTAAAAATTCAAATTGTATTATTTAAAATGTCCCCATTAAATAACCGTGTAGTCGATCAGTGGTTTAAGCGATTGCAAGCGCCCTAGGCCCCCAAAAGGTATTAGAAACCATTATTTTTTATGTATTTATAATCCCCTGCCCGCTCTTCCCCTTTCCCAAAGTTGTATTAGTGTTCCTTTACGGCATTACTTTTTTGGAATTTTGTTCATTTTCGATCATAAACTGGAGTTTGTACAAAAAACATTCAATTTGCGAACATTGTCATGGTGAAATTTGTGTTCTACACGTAAAAGTACCTACGGAAATGCATCTGATAACTCATTTAGTTAATATAAAGTTTAACCTTCAAGGTTGATTTTACTGCTTAAAAGTCGCTCAAATTACACGACTCGACTTATTCGGGACACAAATATATGACAGAGTGCGAGTCTATGTGTGTTATTTTCGCTATCTATATGCTTCAAATAAGGTCCGAAGTCAAAACTCGCTGAACAGCAAAAATAGTTCCCTTGTAAGTTTTAGTTAAACACAATATCCGTGTATGTTTGGTCTTCCTTTGGAACTTACCTGGAGCACGGAGAATGGTAAATAATTGGAACAGTGACTAGAAGATGACAGAGAGCACAGCTTTATGGATTGTTACAAGGTAAGAACTTCAATGTCTAAATTATTTTGGACATCATTTTCGATAACCCATGATTGCATTCTGTCAAAGCTTACGAAACATAGTTGTGTGCCTAAAACAGCAAGTAAACTAAAAGTAAAATAATAAAATGTTAGTGCAGTTCAAATTGAAGCGAAATTGAACTTTGGTAGTTCTATTCTGTACACTTTCATGAAGATAAGCAATACATTAAAACATATTTCCGTTACTATTGACGCATTAAGGCAGGCAATGATACGCATAGCTTTTACTATTCCCTATATCCGGTGTAAAATTTACGGTATACTTTTTTTAAAAAAGGAAGACTTGCAAGACTCTTGCATGCAAGACCAAGACCAAGACCAAGACCAGGGATACCGATGCAAGACCAAGACTGGGTGTGCAAGATTCAACTTTGCTTTGTGACTTTTGCCCATCACTAGTATAAACGTAGAATCAACGTAAATTCAACAAAGATTCAACATTTATTGAACATTTAAGGGAAAATTAAATAAACGTTTATTTAACGTGATGGTGCTGTGTGGGGTGTTATTAATAGTTAACTACATACTACACAATATGTCAACTACATATTGTCATATATGTCAACTACATATGTCAACAACAATAGTTAACTACATACTACACAATATGTCAACGGGAGATTGATGTTGTCCGTTTAGATAATAATGCATTCTAATAAAACAGGAAGAGTCAAAATAAATGTAACTAAAAACTAGGCGAAAATAAAAGTTAAAAATCACGCTCCTGATTTAAAACGAGTAAAACGATTCTCATGTAAATAAATGGGAAAAGCATAGGAAGATGACGTTGGTGATCATTAGGGACCAGATTTTAAGGACTTTACAAACATCGTTTCAGCCTTCATAAAAAGTTTGTTTAACCTTTAAATTTCTCTTTAATGCCGTAGTCACTGCTAAGTTGTGCTAAATTCAATTTTTACTTTGTTAACGGACACAGAGTATTTCAAAATTCAATTACCAGCTTCGCGGTATATGGAACCACCATAAACTCTGCAAGACGCCCAACGAAAATAAGAATTGAACTGAATTTTATTTAAAATATTTAGACAATTTTTTTTCAGGCCAAACGAAACAAATAAAAAAAAAAGAGTGGAAGTTGAAAGCAAATGCACATTTATGCACGTTCCTCATATAACAGCAGGAGTTTCGTGTATAAATGTCAACTTTGCTCCTTTCTTTTCTGATATGGTCAGTTTAACCTCTTTTAGGTTCTTAACTCGTTTTAGGCCGTTTTTAGGGCTTATAGGATTTGCACATTTGATTCAGGAATAACTAAAACGAAAATATATGTTACAATCGTGATGTTAGCAGGTAAGGAATAAAATAGGTTAAAATCTAAGAATCCGAACCCTAGTGATCACTGTTAAACTCGATCGTCCACTTCTATAGTCTAATCCAATATGGCCCAAATTTTGGAGTCCTTAGTTCTTTACGCCCGTCTTCGCTGTCTGAAATATTTTATATAATTCCTTCAGTTATAAGCAGCGAAGGCACCAGTGTAAAAAATGCGGGGAGGGGACTACAATGTCATTTTAAAAAGTAAGGGGTTGACAGACTTAAAGAATACTGTCAAAACTTGGGAGGGGGGTCTTCAAGGGGCTAACGTAGATTTTGAGGGGGTTTAGTTCCCCCTATAGTGCCGTCCTTGGTTATGGAATATTGAAATACGCATATAATAGCATAGAAATTTTCTCCTCTACTTCTCTCGTTGACAAATAACTCCCTAGGTCATCAAGAATGTTGTTCGAAAAAGCTATTTTGATCCTTGTTTACCGATTTAAAAAATATATCAAGTTTGACAAGCTGAAAAACAATTGAATGGACAACCTTCTCACAAACTGGCATGGCAATTGGATATGTATGGTTTACGGAGCTCGCAAGATCAGCGCCGCAGTAACAAACGTTTGTCTTTGGATTTTATCGTGGACAAGATCAAGCCAGTTTTCATTACGAAGTTTCTTTTTTATATTGTCCATCCAATGACGTCTTGGTCTTCCCAATGACCTCTTTTCTTCCTGCTTTCCAATCACAATCGAATATAATCTTCGGCTTCCTCCAATCGAGCCACATCTTAACCGTCTTGATTTTATTATTCTTATAACATCGGGTAAGTCATACAGTGTGTAGAGTTCATTATGCAGCCTCCTCCATTCTCCAGTCATCTTTTTCCGTTTCGGCCCGCATATCTTTCTTAATACCTTATTTTCAAACACTCGCAATTTACGTTCATCTACCAGGGTCGTACTCCAACTTTGGCAACCGTAAAGTATTACTGGCGGAATAACTGTTCTGTATATTTTCGATTTCCGCTTTCTTGGTATTAATCGTGAAGTTTCTGGACTGACTAGAAACACGCGTTTCCCAATGGTAAGCTACTTTTTTATTTGTTTCGTGACCTCATTTTTGTTTGTTGGATATGCTTCCAAATACATTAATTTATTTACTTTCTCTATGATCTCATTCTTAATTATTATGTTTTAATATCTCATCCATGTTTTGTGTTTCGACCTGTGGGGTCGATAATAATAATAAATTTAAAGACTTCTTTAAAAATGTTAAAATATCTTAAAATTGACTATGTCAAAACACCTATTTATACTATGTAGGGTAGCGAAGGGTTATTTGGTGATCATTCTTGTAAGACCTGTCACTGAAAAGCCGATCCCTTTCGAAGCTACCACGAGGTCTGTGTATTCGCACTTCAAGCTTCATGGCATGCCGTCTATTTTCAATCCACTATCTGTGTCACGTCTTGCTCTCTGTAACAAACATCAGTCATTGGCAGAAATCTAAGAGAAACTTGGTGTTGTAATTTACGGGTACGTCAACATGAAGTGAAATCCATGGAAAGTGTTTTAATTTTTATTTTCTGTATACCATTCTGTGCACAAGGATTTGAAATATTTTTTCAAGGACAGAAAAATTAAAAACGCCATCAGTGCATTAGTGTTTCAGCATAGACCTTATGGTGTTTCAGTCAATTGTAAGCCTGTGAACCTTATCTAAAACAGATGAATTTTCTCCGGGACTTTCGGAAATGAACGTCACTTTTCAGACAAGCATGATGATGCATGGATGTGTATGAAATGCAGATTTTGGTATTTACAAGATGTCAAAAGCAAGACAGATGCAAGCTGAATTCTGTTCAGCTTTTTCATGCTACCATTTCAGGAAAATTGTCATGTACAAGACATTGACGAGGACATAACCATGTTCACGCGTGACGACTTTTGTGAAAAATCGTCTAAAGAATCAGAATGATACATTTGTTACATTTGGTTAGGGAAAGTTTTTGTTAATAATTCATAATGTCACCAAACGACTTACGCACTATCACCAAATAACCTACCACTATCATCAAATAACCTTCCCTTTGTTTCATTTTTTTAAAATTTTAATTTCTATTATTGTGCTTACTGTATCTTAGTAAACTAGTGGAAAACATTGTCTAGAAGGATGGTTCCAATGTATATATAAATATAGTTTAATAAAACTATTTTGTTAGTTTACTTATAAAAAAATAATTGATTATAAAATATCACCACATTACATTACCTTGCCCTAATTTAAATTTATTTTAAATTCTAAGCAGTTGGTTTAACGAAACAATTTTGAAAATATTTGGGGTACGGTATGTTACTTAGAAGAAGACTCCTATTTGTGCAACGCTCAACTTACTTCAGCAACGCTTTTTCCACTTGTATTTGTGAATTCTTTCTCAATTTTACACGACGTTGCTCAGTGAGCAGAGAAATATCAACAAAGGAACTATACATATCCACTCAGCTTGTAGAGCGTTAGCTTAACATTCGGAAAGTCCTGGGAACGATCCCAGCGGCCGCCCACCCTCACTGAGGTTTTTCGTCGAATTTTCCTCAGTCACAACTGACAAATGCCGTGGTGATACCTATCAACATGCACGGCAGTGCATGAGCCAAGTTCTTCACGTCAGAAAACGTCAGCACTGCCAGAAGCATGTTATACAGGAACAAGAGTTTATGGCAAAATCGACGATTTGGGGGCCCCGTAAGAAAAAAGATGTTAAAGATAGGAATATGAGCTTTTGCCGTTAAGGAGATA
>JAGDQP010018127.1:0-32059 GCA_022664845.1 Lepisma saccharinum
TTCTTGAAGTGTACATTGAATATACGGAATCACCTTTTCTGAAAATTAATTTCTTTATTCCAATAATTAGGCTGAAAAATAAGTAATAAATTGTGTAAAACTTGATATTTAACAAATTTCTTGGGGTGAAGGAATTGAATAAAATTCTATAAAATTTTTAATATTTAGACCTACCAACCGGTTGTATGCACGCAAAAAATCATGGTCCTGAATCACATTCCTTCTCTTCTACGGATGTTCAAACATCGTTCTTTGCGAAAAATGCCGGATTTATAACTTAAATGTCCGAAAAACATTCGTCGATAAGATACTTCTAGAAGTTTGAAATGGAATATAGTAAATAATACAGACACTATATTTATTACAGAATTACTTTAAACCGGGAGTTATGGAGGTTTGTTCTTCATTACACAGAATTTCTCGAAAATAAATCTTCATAGCAAATGCAGCTACAATATAACTCCTAGTTTTGCACCAGGATTACTGTCACTTTGTCTAGATTCAGAAGATCATCATAATATCGTGATTGTACTACTGTTATCACCTGAAACTCGATGTTTCCCAGTATACATGAATTAGAAATTTTAAGTTTTTATTTAGCGGTTTATTAGTAACGTTAAATATCACTACATTTGTTGTGGTAATAATAATGTAATGCAATATTTTGTTAATGTTCTACGGGCAACATGGTGCCAATACAGCATAAAGTCATACAAGATATATATAGATAGCAGATAGATATACAACTAAACAAGAAAGTGTTAAATATTGATGTTTGATAGCAATACAAATATCTTACGTATGGTTGTTGATTAAACGTTTAAACAAATACAATCTTTGTCAGAATCATTCAATAATTTATGATGCTTTGCTCTGTATAAAAGAAACACTAATTCAAAATGTTTCCTCTATGTTCTAAATTTGAATTTTATTTATAACGATTAGGCCGGGAAAGGGGATGGAAAAGAGTTCGAGAAGGTGTCAGCCAGGGTCTATGCTATGGGTGCCATACCAGCATTTGCCTGATGTGACTTAGGAAAACGTGGAAAATCCTGAATCAGGATGGTTGACTGATTGAACCCAGGACCTCCCGAATGCTACACCAATGCTCTACCACTGACCTATGGCGGCTCGGTCAATGTTCTAAAAGTTACAGATTTAAAAAAATACGTCAGTACTCCTCATCTTTTGAGAGAAAGGTAATTTGAATTAAAACTATATCCTGAAAAGGCAATACTACTACTACTACTACTTATAATAATAATGATAATAATAATCTCTCTATATAAAACAGAAATCCTGACTGACTGATATATCAACACTGAGGCCACACTGTCTAAGCTCGATATTTGAAATTGATGTATAATCTGGCTGTAACTAATCTATTTCACTGATGTTCGATAAGGTAGTAAAAAAAGTGCATATTGCGAAAGTAGAAATGTAAAAAGTAATTTCTTTTTTAAAAAATCACTAGCCTGTGGTGGGATCAAATCCGATACCTTTAGAACAGCTCTCCAGTACAACCACTAGACCGTACAACCAGATATTTGAAAACGGTTTCCGAGTCGAGTGACGCTACAGGTAACAGCTAGTACTAAGAATAAATTATAAGTTCCTGACACCACATAAGGCACTTTTACTTTTCACAAATGTAAAGAACGTTTCCCCTTTTCATCTTTCTAAATTCTAATCTACCGACAGAATTCTTTTGCAGCGGAATGCCGATACATGACTTACATAAATTCTAGATTAAAACTGTCGGAAGTGGGTGGGGACTCGCTTATTTCCCGACCATCAATAATAAACAGGGCCTCGATCTTCTCTCTACTATCAGGAAATGGACGGGGAGCAGCCTTTTCCCAATCAAAGGCAATGGGCGGGTATGTATTCTTTTCCCACCATCAACTGATTGGAGATTGTCAGAGTTTTGCCTCTATGCCGGCAATTCAGAGCCCGTTGACCTTGCCCCTCTTCGTCCCGACCACTAGTTTCGGTTCTGCCTATCACCGACATCGCCTCGACCAAACCCCCCAAACATTTGCCGTCTTTGTCGGCATTTGGCTTCCTGGGTCAGTGCAAGTTGAGTTTCTCTACCGTTATACTATGCAAACACAAATATGGTATCTTCAAAGAGATCACATTTTTTCTGTGAAGCAGTCAGATCTAAGGCTGCAGTCATTTTTAATGTTTAGACCCACCAAAAGAGTGTATATGTTAAAAAAAATCATTTGGTTGAATTCCATTCCTTTCTTTCTAACAGGGTTCACACATGGCCTTTCGTCGAAAAATGCAGGATTTCGGGGTAAATATCTAATTTAAAAAAATCTGAAATTTAATGAAAGCCTTGTTAGTGGTCAGCTCACAACCAAAATTACATTCTCTTATTTCTAATTGGTTTGGTCAGTGCAAGCGGATTATATGTGTATATGCAGCTTCATATTACTACACTGCTTGAAAGGCAAACTTTTAACTCCCATGAACAACTTATTTTTTACCATACCACTCAAAAATAAAAAATGTGATTTCGACTGTGATTCCTATAGAAGAGCAACTTTCAGAATTTTCTATGATGGCCCATTTGAGATATTTTAGACCCAAATACGGCATTTTTCCTGTAGCAAAAAGCGTTGTGATTCAACGCCACAGAATTTTCTACATAATCATCCTGTTGGTATAAATAGTTCTAAACATCACAAGAGGAATTGTAATCTTATATTCAGCTTCTTTACCTTGTGACCTTCGTAAAGATACCACATTCGCATTTGCATCGTAAAGCGAAGAAAATCCGCTGGTATTGACCAAACCAGTACAACATAAATGTTTCAATTTCTACTGTTAGTTGGTCACATACAAAACCTTTTCGAAACCACATTTCAGATTGTTTCATAAGGACTCATATGAGATATTTAAGCCCGAAATCAAGCATTTTTTCGCAAAGGGCCATGTTTGAACTCCCGTAGAAAAAAAAAGAGTGTGATTTAGGCCAGAAACTCTTTGGGAGGTATAAACATGACAAAAGTTTGCAGAATTTTATTCAACTCCTACACCGCATAAGATTGGTTTAAAGTGTAAAAAAATGGGATTTAAAAAATGCTACTTTTTTCTACACTTGATAATATTTCAACATGTCTTATTGCACTTAAAAGAAGAAAAACAGATTTGTTCACCGTACCTGGCATCGATGGTTTACTGTTTTCTAAGATACCCATAGTTGGACTTGGAGAATTTTCAGCTCAAAACAGCCTAATCAATGCGGTCAGCATTTTGGAATAGGCTGCATGCACATTTTCATAATTTTGTTGCGTCGTTTTCGTGTTCAGAAGATGAAAACTTCAATGAACAGATTCAAACTCAAGTAAAAATATGTCTACATTCGCAATTCAAATGGGCTACCATAAATCCCTTCGTTTTCAAGCAGAAACTTTTTTCCGATGAAAATTCACTCTAAAAGGGTGTTCCCTCTTTACGCTCAAATCGAGTCGAATTTCACTTTTGATTAAATGTGTAGACACGAGATAACGCTTTTTCCAAAGTTCTAAAGTAAACATTGCATCATAATTTCAAATTGAGTTTAATTTGCTCTTGTAGGATTTTTGATCACTGTACTTCTGTGTTTGATAGCCTGTGTTATAACCAGGGATTACTCCAGGATTTTCAGTTTGATGGGTGTGAGTTCATAATTGGGAGGGAGTAAAAAGAGTTCTGCATGGTTCCTATGGATTTTGTATCGCAAAATTTATGAAGTTGTGGGTTGTTCTCGGGGATTTGGGAGGTAACTTTGGAGGGTGGGTGGCGGAATCACTGGTTATGATTTAAAGTCTGTAAATATTCATAAAATCAAGACAATATGAACAGGTAATTTTGTTCTATATACGAAAAGTAAGGAAGTTATGTTACAAAACACTTTCGTGCGACAAAAAATATATTGCCAAATTCTAAATCAGCACCCCTAAATTAGTAAAGAATATAGAAAATTCTTCATATCACTGAAAAATATTTTAAAATGTTGTCTTGTGTAATCGCCGGATCTGGATTAAGCTCGATAGCTGGCCATATTAACTTACATGTTAACTTGGTTTCGTTAATTACATCCCTTACGTGGCTTTTAGTGTTAAAACTAGCAACGTAATGTATCTCTCTGAGCTCGTCCTGTTATTCGTCTCGGAATGCAATTAAAAATATTTATGTAAAATTGGCATTTTTCACTTGTTTTATTCAAAATGAAAGTTTAAAAATGTTAATGATAATATGAGTGGGTTCGAGCCGACGACCTCAAATTTTACTCTGATGGTCTCATGTTCACATATTAATCCATTACACCACAGAGTACGCTTAGGACTTTTGCACAATTACTATACAATTTACCGGTAATGAAAGATGGTTTCAATTCGAAACTTAAACGAGAATGTTTGTCTTTATAAATGCAGTTTACAGCTACATTGTGTTATTTCTCTCTTTATTGGAGTAAGCATTTTTAATTTTTATAACTTTAGTGGGTGTAAGACTTATTATTATTTACTGATGTTGTTTTGTAGTTATTGAGCTCGTGCTTTTGGACGAAGAAGTAAGTTTAAGCAACGCAGATCTCTCTATGTATAGGTTCTTCTAATCACTTCTTTAGCGAAGTCTGCATGGAGGATGAGGGAAGAAACTATATTCATGTGCTCTCCAGAGCTGACTAAGCGCAAGCTTCCCTGTATGGTGTGTTGCCTATCTTCGCAACTATGTATTTCAGAGACTTTGTTCGCTCGCTGTACCAAATATGAAGAGAATCAAATATAGTCGAGCGACCAATTCTAATTTTATTTGTCGAAATTTTCTGGAGAGTAGTGTGCAAACATTTTGGAGTATTTCATCAAAACCATTTGCATAAATTAATTCAGCTTCTCAAATAGTAATATATTTTTCATCAGGATAATATACGACCCCAACTCAATGTTTTTCCGTTAAGCATATCGTTAAATTAATTTTTTTAAATTGTTTACCGTTCACCTTATTTACAATGTTTTACCACCACTTAACTTTTTCCAGTAGCACTCATACGTTGAAAATACGTGGATTAAACGTTAGTCCCCGAAGGTTATTTGAAGGTTAAAATGTACTGAAATGTCAGCCAGTTCAATGGTTTATTCGACGTTGAATAATGGTTGAGAAAAAACGATGAAGAAACGGGTTCAGCTGGTCAAAACAGAGCACGGTTGCTGTCTATTGGTAGACACATTTAGTTTCATTTTATTCGTTGCTTTCATCATGCGAATTCATCACATACATGTTAATTCTCCAACAGTAAATTATCTAATCGCTGTCACGTGGTTCACACCAGGAATGTTTTGCACTCGTCTTTGCCAGTTCGTCCCCTCATCCATTTTTTTTTATTTCTATCAACTTCTTTATTCAGTTTTAAACAATTTACAATATTATGAGACTCTAAAGTGCGCTACCCATTTTCTTAGTTAAACAATTACTACAACTTCCAAATCTTATTGTTGTTAACCAAACGTTTTACTTTATTTTTGAGGAATACTTTATCCTACTGAGTATAACACATTATTAAATATTATCACTTATGACTAAGTTGATCATACGTCCTGAATTTTTCGGGATAGTCCCGAATTTTAGAGTAGTGTCGCGGTGTCCCGAAAAAAAGTATTTAAAGTCCCAAATTTCGTTAATAAAAAAAAACGGCTATATAATTTAATCTGATAGAAGCATTTGAAGTAAATTTTACATTTGTTTTATTGTAGTGCTGTTGAGCATTCGTAACTAATAAATAAGTGCTCAACTAAATGATATTAGCCTAGTTATAATTAATTATGAATTATTATATTTTAAGAAATAAATCATCAGTAAGATATTATGACAATTCAAAACTAAAGGGTACGAAATTTTAAAGTTATGAGGTTGTTGTTTTATTATAGTTATCAAAGCCGAGGTAGTTTTGAGTAAAACCAGGATTAGCAGATGATTTTTTAGTAGTGGAGGACAGTAAAGTTAAAAATGGAGAACAACTGCGAATTTTTCTCTTCCAATTGAGGACAACTACACTGTAAAAATAGGAGACACAACGTTCATCCAAAAAATGGAGGCATCTGAGCTGCCTCCACTTTTTGGATTAACGTACATTCAGCCAGTTTTCGGTTGTACGTTTTACTCTCTGTAACATTTCAAAATGGGTATATATGTCTTTTCCAACGTATTTCATTGAAGCAGAACATTTTTTGAAAGTAGAAAAGAAGAAAATGTAATGTTCCTTTAAAATTTAAAAAAGGGAAAAAAGTTCAGGTGGTCGGGTTTCGATCCAGGGTCCACTAGCACACTGATCAGATGCTCTCGCCACCTAGCTACTTTTTTTTTTTTCAAAATGGTGAAACGCACCCTAACCGAATGCGCCACCCAACTGGGTTAACTCTTAGAACTCTAGCATCTGTTTTTTTCCTAACTACGGACAACACAGTTAAAATCACATCCATGCCCGAGGCGGGATTCGAACCCATGATCAATGACTCGACAAACTAGCGCGCTAGATCGTTCGGCCACCTGGATCGGCTCGCTACGAAGGCAGTTGGTGTTATGGCTTTCCAATTGATATTCATAGCTAGGATTTTACTGTGCGCGGGGTTAATGATTAACATGTTGTAGATTTTACTACGAGGAATGTCTGGAGAAAAAAAAATGAGAGATACGTTTACTACTGGGTAAAGATTTATACCCAACTTAATTCATCTCAATGAAATCATGTCGTTCTCGATCCACCAGTCAACTGTTTACTGTTCACTGTGTAAAAGAAACATAAACCCTCAAAATGGTGGGGCGTTCAGTGACAGGAGTAACTTTACTCCTGTTATTGGATTATAAAATATCCAGCCAAGGCTTAAACTTAATCCAGAAAAGTACGTAACTTCAAAACGGCCAGTTTAGCTTACACTTCGATCAGAAAATGACCGGATTTTAAGCGTAAAATAAGTTGAACGTTCACCGATGAAACACTTTGGCCAGTTTCACCAATTTTCAGTTAACGTTAAGCCATTACAAAGAAAATGTTAAACTTTAAAATGGAGTTAAGGTTACCAGTCTTTCCATTAAAGGGCTTACACTATATCCACATTTAAGAGTAAATACAACAAAACGCTAATTCTCGACTTTTGTTTCTCCATAGAGCGGAGTAACATTCATCCATTTCGTGTTTCCACTTTCTACAGTGTAAGCTAAGAGAATGGGGAGAGATGCTGCCATGAAGTCCGGTACACATGCCGCACTTTTCCATGACGGACACATGCCGCAGAGAATGAATTTAGGCCTATGTTTTCAGATGAAGTATGAAACATTGTTAGCGAAGTTATGGTGTACATGAAAACTAAATACACTTCTTTATGCGTTTGCTATGCATAAAAGATCCATAATAATTAAGGATACGCCTTCCAAGAGAACAACAGAGTGGACAAGTTGTTCAAACTAGGCCTAAAAGGAAACGTTTGCATTTAGATTTTCTAGGTTTATCTTAAAGTGATGACGAATTTCCTTCTTATAGCAACAATGATAGATCTAGCTCAAGTGCAAAGCCTAAATCCTGTAAAGAAGATAAGCGATGATAACGACACGGATAGCTGCAGGGAGTGTGGTGAATCCTAGCAGAGAATCAAGAAAACATGTAAATGGACATGCTGTGCTATACATGTATTATGGTTGAAAGATGACTGCACAATTTTTTATACATTTTGTATTGATTGTGGTTGCAAAGACAGAAAAAAGAGAAATAAGTTTTGTATTTAGGCCATTTCCATAGTCCTAATGTGTTATGAGTGTTTTATAGGTCTGTAGGTTTGAATGTTAATAGGTAGGCTACTTTGCTACTTGTGTAGGCTACAAAAATATTTACCTAAATAGGTAGCCTAAGTTCATTACCTTTTTCCCCTTTTTTAGGCCGATTCTTTTAATTCCACTGAAACTGGTTTAAACTCAACCTATAGCTAGTGTCTTGTTTCTCAGCTTGTATTTTTCACTTAAAATAGAAGCTCAACATAGCCTATGATTTTCTAACTTTTACTTCTCCCTTACATTGTAAGACTGTAAGTACTCTACAGTATACATTATACAGATAATATAAACTAAAATATAAAGTAGGCCTACATAGCTTCATTTCTACCCAACTTCTACGCGTATAATGCAGCAGGTTGTTTGCAAAATTCAATTGAAACATCAGCCTGGGTAGAGAAATCACTTTTACTCTGGTTTTATGACATGTGGCGTATCACTCTTATAGGTGCGGTGTGTCACCCATACGGGATAGATGCCATGATGCAATATTTAAAAAAAAATCAACACCTAAGTGATAGGTGATTAGAATATAACTTTTGGTGTGCTTGTCAGGAACGTGACTGGTCACCCTATTAATTAGGTATTTTTTTTTATTTTAAGTAATCTTACATCATGAGACTTAGAATAGTCATTTTTAAAAATGTGCCCATCTCTCCCTGATTTACCCGCAATGGTTGTCGATGCCACAAGAAGACAAGTACCTGACATTTTATCTTTTGGAGAAAATTATTTGGTGGTGATAAAATTTGAGCTCGATACCATATACAAGCTTAAACAATTTTTTAAATAAGCGTTTCTCACAAAGATTCAAAACACATGTTTTGTTTTTATTAATAAACTGCATGCCTGTTGATACAAATTTTGATGTTTTCTTTACGGTATCTTCCAGTTTCCTCATCCACGGTATTCCCAGTATTAATCCATGGATCCACCTTGAGAATCACTACTCTTTAACGGTATTTGTCATAACAGGCAGTCTAGAACGCAGTGGGCATCCATAGGTGTCGTTTCACCATAATGTAAGAATACGAATAACGAATACTTTCTTCCTTTGTTATGTGCATTTTTCCTTCTTTATCACTTTGACCATCGCTGCTCTAATAAATTTGTAATTTGTATTACTCAATAAGTGTAATATGTCGCTTTAGAAAAACGCAATCTGTGTCATAGTTGAAAACACTTCACGTTAACGCCTATTAACGAAATTAAACGTTTATTGAAATATAGTTTAAAATTCAATCTGTTTTCAACATCCAGATCAGAACATGACAAATGTAGTTAATTTTATTCTACTCACTTCTAAGCGCAATTTTTATGCAATTAACTTGGAAAGGTAATCTAGGACACAGTTCAATATAATAGTTAGAAACACGTCATATTAACGTACTATCAACGAAAGGAAATTTTCGTTGAACTATAGATTGAAATTAAACGTGTTTTCAACATTCAAAAGTTTCATAAAACAATACTTAATGCTATTCACTGTGCTTTTAATTACAAATTTTATTCCGTTAAATTAGAAAGTATCCCATGAAACGAAATCTATACCATAGTTGAAAATAACAGTTGAATCCACGTTGAACTAACAGCTTTTCAACAATATCAAGTCTTTGTTGAAATATGATTTAAAATTAAACGCACTTTTCTTCAGCCGATAACGGTTAATCAACGAGATAAATAAAAAAATCAACGTTCGAAACACTTTTATGTGCTACTGGGAGTTTCATTTATTTATTTTTTCTCTCAAGAAATGGAAGAACTGCTTGGCGAGAGACGTTTTCATCAGAAGAAAAAGATGGTAGCAACAGCAAATAACAATTTTCATGACCTTCCAGAAACGGACTTCAGGGTAGCATAAATGTATTCCAGCATCCCTGGAGAAAATATCTCGAAGTTCATTCCGATTATGGTGAAAGATAGAAGACATTTTAAAACAATTCCTATTCGTATTGATTCTGAGGCTAAGAACTTTTCTAATGACCCTTTTGTTTGGGCACTTTAGTTAATTTACTGTCTGAATAAGTCTTGAATATGACTATTTTTCTGCATATTAAAAAGTTAGATAATAAATATTCAAGTTTCAGAAACATAACTTACTGTTTATAGCTACTTTGCCTTCAGTACAGAGGGGCTAATTAAAAAGATATATAGCAGACATATGAAATTATCGACAGTCTTTTGTTACTTTACTGTTGGCATTCAATGAACGTTATTGTCCATCGTGAATAGAAAATGTTATAAATGTCAGTATTGGTAACATAATAAAATGCCTCCATCTTTGTTAACCAACATAATTCAGGGAAGTTTGCAATAAAGTGACTTTAAATTCGACATCGTTTTGCACTCACATTTTTGTGATTCCAACTTTGTTAAAAGATTATTTAGTGTGCCTTAACAGAGACTTAAAGTATGATGAACGTCACTACAGCAAAAGCGTTATGACTTAATGTTCTGTTGTTAATTGTCTGTGTGTCGATTTCGTTCGCCATAGTTAATTTTCTTCTTTGACTTTGTTTTGCTTGTTCAATAAAGTTAGAGAATTAAGTGTAAGAGTACGCCCGTTACCATCTTAATTTAAACAGTTCAAAAAAAAGTATCTTTCAAGCTATAGAGCCCAGCCTAGTTACTGTTCCATTTTTTATTTTTATTTTCTCCCCTTTTATTTTCTTAGTCTCCGTTTTGTTTTCTTTCAGTGTGTTCTCTTTAGCTCATTCTCTTTGGTTGGTTTTAGACTCTTTGAGCGTGTTCCGCTTGGATTTTCCTTTGGATTTTTATCGTTATCCATCCAGGTTTTCGTTAGTCACGCAGCAATGACTTGGATCTAACGCTTGTTTTTGATTGGCCCTAGTCAATGCTTCGTGACTTGTTTTTTGCTGATTGGTGTGAATCAGCCTTCTTCTCCGTTTTGCTGGGAGAACTGCTCTCCCACGCCATGTTAGTTTAGTTCCAATTTTTTAAACGAAGCGACTAGATGCATGGGCTTTCCATCACCTGTACTTCCTAAGCCCTGTCTACGAAAGGTAGATATAAATACTAAATTTAACATCATTTTCGATTTTCGTCTGATTTCGTCTATTCCGATGCAATATATTATTCATATTAAGAAGAATTAAACCGATACTAGTGTTAACAGGACTTTTCAGCATCATCATTTCGAAATTTTCACCGTGTTAAATTTTAATATTTTGGTTTTGAGATTATTTATTAATATGTACAATATGTTCTAAATTTTAGTATGGGGCCGCTATTGACCGAATTCTTACATTATAAATATCGGTTCGTTGGATTTCAATAATCAAATGCCAATTTCTCGTCTCCAGTTTTTCCATATCTATTCGAAATTCCCGGTTAGCCATGTTTGACAGCTACCGCATATTTTCCATACTTGATCAAATTAGCAACATGTCTGCTCGACTATTTTTGCGTACCGTTTTGACGCTAATAGTAAATTTTAATTTATTCGACATGGTTCGATAATTTTGGTTTCAACTCCAGCCACTATTCTCCAATGAAAAAGTCATATTTTATAACAATATTTTGTATTTTCAAAATTTATTCAGAACGTCTTTGTATAACGTAGTAATCATTTGTAATGACGTTACAAAATTATTAAGGTTAAAGTGATTCTTTAATTACCATGCATTTTGGACTAGAACTTCTTTCGTGTAAGTAATACTGTACTAAAACTTTTCTAAATTGTACAACAATATTTCGGAAATAATTTGTGAAAACATCAACGGAATTTGTTAATTATTACAGAAATTATGGACATTAATGTGTGACTACATAACTTTCAGTTCTGCTTAATTCATGTACAACAGCGATTCAAATTTGTTTGTTTTACAATTCAACAGTAATTCTGTTCAGATTCTGATAAAATTATCATAGCCGAAAGCGTGAAATATGTAAATTCAGAGCAATAAATGAAATTCTGAAATTTTTATATTTCTTCGAAACAATCTTGAGTTTATATTCAGTGAACGTAGTGTAGAAACCTCTCAGTTAACCAGGTACGATCTAAGGCATTAGTTGAATATACTCGTACAGTGTTTGGTAATATTTAAAATGTGCAGTGAGTTATTTAATGTTTAACTTAATATCTATTGGAAATTAGCTATGAATCGTTACGTGAAGTTGACAGCAATTGATACTCATTATTTCTGTGTTTCGGTAAACCTATCGTTTTAAGTGATGTTATTTTAATTAGATTAGATCGGTTCATAAGTCAGTAGACCAGTGGTAGGATTCTTTCGCCAGCTGAGAAGTGATGACTTGGGAAAGGAACTATATTTTGAATTTCTGGTTATTTCTGCATTGAAATATGAAGTGACTCCAGCATGTGATTTGTGTGAATAAATATTATTTGCGTTTTGCGTTATGACACTACGTTTGGATTGAGTTGCGACCGTCATTCGTTGTGTTCGTTCGTCTTTATTTCAGGAATTGCGATTCCAGACTACAGGTGTGGGCCCTACTAAGGTAAAGGTAAGACATGGTCTTTTGCCACCCTGTAGACTTCAAAGTGAGTAAAGACACCGTATGAGTCACATATGAGTCGTTTTGCGTAAGATTATTTCCCAAGTAAAGATTTGCGTTTTTCTTTCTTACTCTGTCGCTAATCTGAACCAGCTGGTACTTCGGAGTATGAACTGACGATCTAATTAAAAGATTGGAGGTGTCGCCTTACCGGTATTTCCTCCCTCGATCTAATTTTTTTTTTTTTTTACAGCGATCACAAGGATCTGGAATCCTCTTTCCCAGATATTCTTAAATCTGGAAGGCATTTCTGCGCCGCTCGTCTGGGGTGTAGAAAATGTTTGGAGCTAGAGGTTAAGTTAGATGCGTTGCGTGGGTACTCTAGGCTCCTGGCGACCCTATTTGTCTGTGTGATCCACTTTTGGGATCATTAGGTTTGGGGTGCGTTACAAGTACGCCCGTTACCATCTTAATTTAAACAGTTCAAAAAAAAGTATCTTTCAAGCTATAGATTTTGGTCCTATTTTTCTATGAGCTCTTTATGAAAATTTAAGAGACCCTTTCTTTTTACTTTTCCGAAAAGAAAATTCTCCCGCGATATGAATTCCTCAAGTTCATTGTTAATATTATTGAAGCTCAAAACGAGTTACGCTGTACTACATTTGACACATCATATCCTAATAGCTAATTAGCATAGAAAAATAATTTCTCTTTTACATGATAGATGCTTGTCTGTAGCTTGTGATGTCAAAAGATTACATCGATATCGTTTGTACAGGGCGTTTAGAAATTCTGACAACTTTTAAGAAATAATCGAAAATTCCAAAATTTCCAATGTTTTTCTATCCTCTTCCGTAACTAAGTTGTTTACAATTTTGAGTAACCACTTCTAGGCACTTTACCAAAACAAATACCGAAAAAATGTTCTGATTGATGCTATTACCATAACCAGAACGAAAATTCGGTTGTTTTTAGCAAGTTTGCCATTTTTGGACGAAAATTTCTCAACAACACATTTCAGGAAAGAAATAAGTTTTTCAGTGCAATAGGGATATTTCTGTATTGTAATATCTCACCAAGTTTTATTTTAGACCATATATTGTTTTAGCTTTATGGCTATATATTTCCTGCAAAAAAATGCGTATTTTGAAAAGTGCAAAAAATAATGTTTGGACGTTATTTTCTCAGAAAACACATTCCCCAGAAAACGAATTTTAAAATACAGTAGAGAACCTTTTGTATTTTAAACATTGACCAGGCCAGGCATTTGGTTAGATTTTATTGCTAAATATTTCCTGCAACTAAAAATTGTACTTTTGCAAAACACTACAGGCGAGGCTTCTTCAGTCACCGATAATTTCTCCCCTTCCGTCAAATTCAATAGCTGCCGAAGTGTCTCGCAAGCGTAGTTCTCTTTTTATACGGAGTATTTAGCCACAAAATCTAAATCTATGTCTGGTCGATTATCAACCTTAGCTAGTTTATAGAACACATAAAGCTCTCTACTATACTGATTTTTTTTTTTTTGAAAATATAATTCTTGAGAAAATAGCATCCAAATATGCAGAATTTTCAAACTGATTAAATTTTCCAGAAAACATTTAGCCATAAACTCTAATGAAATAATACTATAAGAAGAAATTATATCGATGCCTTATCGATATAATAGCAAAATCGGGTCATCTCTGAGAGCACACAAGTGTCCTCCTACACATAATGAAAAGTCATTTATTTTACAACTTCCTTTTCTGAGATAATGACATTCAGACATGATGGACTTTTCAAAATAACATTTTTTTTTTTTTGCTGGAAACATTTTGCAGGCAAAAATCTAAACAATACTTGGTCGATAATAAAACTTGGTGATCTCTAAGAACACGCTATTCTCAAATATTAGTTTTCTTTAATGAGTGGGTTTTACTTTAGAAAATATCTTCCAAATAGGGAAAACTTTTTAAAAAGAACCAACCTTCCATTGTGGTTGCACGGAAAGAAACAGTCCCAACCCCATTATGGTATATTTTTGTGATAAAGTGCCTAGAAGTGGTTCCCCGAAGTTGTAAACACACCTACATTGTAAAGGAAGAGAGTAAAAATATCCGAAATATTGGATATTTTATTTTTCTTCGAAGTTATGAGAATTTCTGAACACCTTGTATAAATGGTATGGAGGCTATCTTTTGACATCGAAGACTACAGGCAAATATCTATTATATAAAATGAAACGCATGTTTATATTAAACAGTTGCTATGTTGTTTTAAAACATAGTACAGCATCAATAATTATCAACAATGAAATTTAAAAAAATAATATCTGGGCAGATTTTTATTTCAGGAAAATTAAAAGAAATACGAGTTTCTTAATTTTCCACAAGGTCCCATAGAAAAATAATTATAAAAATGCACAACTTAACCGGTACGT
Source organism: Lepisma saccharinum (assembly GCA_022664845.1). Lineage (NCBI taxonomy): Eukaryota > Metazoa > Arthropoda > Insecta > Zygentoma > Lepismatidae > Lepisma > Lepisma saccharinum. The sequence continues at coordinate 14,714 of JAGDQP010018127.1, forward strand.
GATCTGCCTCAATTGAGATACCCTGTCAATATGTTATCCATATTCGTATGCACCATTCATCCATTCTCTACCAGTCCACAACTTTTTTTAAAAAAAATATGCATTTCGGAAGCAGTGATTCCGTCAGACCCCCGGCCACTGTGGGGGTACCTCCCCTACAAATCCTCCAGAGCAGCCCAAACTTAAAAATTTTAACGGTGAAAAATCGATAGGAATCGTGCAAAACCCTATTTTCACCCTTCCAATTTTGACTTTACATCCCCTCCCAAACTGGAAATCCTGACGGAATCCCTGACTAAAATTATCTTCAGAGTTAAATCTATAAGAAGACCGGTTTTGAATCTAAATTCTATTTTGCTCCAGAGTGAAATAAGTTGGTTCAAAGATTCTTACGAAATATCAGTACAAGAACTTGGCCAAACGTATTTTGGAACGTTGCCACCACCAATATTGTATCACAAATTTGTTGCGCATTTACCAACTAAGAATTTGCTGCAATCTTTATTCAGATATCTCATTTGCCTTGGTAAGTTTGCCGCACAAATATTTTTTAAGACTTATGAAAGTATGAAGCAATTATCCCTTTCTGCCTGGAAGCGGTTGAGACAAATCTTGGAGAAGAAATGGGACTGTTCATCAGCTATTCATTGATTTTAAAAAGGCCTTTGAATCTATTAAAACAGAAAAGCTATACAGTAACCTGGTACAATTTGACATTCCAAAGAAACTTGTTCATCTAGTGAAGATGTGTCTCAGCGACCCTATAAGCAGAGTACGGATAGGTTATAATATTTCAGTTAGTTTCAAAATTCGCAATGGATTGAAACAAGGCGATGCCTTGTCACCACTGCTATTTAACTTTGCTTTAGAATATGCGAGTTTAAAAATAAAAGAGGACAAAAAGGAACTAAACTTGAATGACTTGAATCAACTGTTCGTGAAAATAAAGATAAAATGAATTTTGTGGGCGGTAACAGCACTATGGCTTACGCCCGTCCCGTCAACAGTTCGTGTACGCGGATGATACAGATTTAATAGGGAAAGATAAAGAGGCACTATAAACACAGATATATAGTAACACTGATGTCTTACAAGGAAATTGTCTCCGGTGCAATACGAGAATTCATGAGTTACAGGACTTCAAAATTTTCGAAATTTTGCTCTGAACGCCTGAAAGGTAGGCAATACGTCATACATTTTCGCTGAAGTTATGCATTTCACATACACTTTTATATAAAAGGTTGCGCTGAAGATAACTTAAATGTTACATTAAAGTTATTGATGAAATTTAAGTGTTATTTAATTACTCTGACCCTTGTCATATAAATATAGGGTGCTCCAAAGAAAACTTTCCAACCCGTTCATTTCGTAACCAATTGATTTTCAGTAGAAATCCAGACACACGCCTTAATTAATTTAGGGGTGAATGAGCCATCGTGGTCAAACATTGCATACTGCCCCTTTCTATTATGGTCTAGGGGCAAAAAGTGTAATTTTCTTAAATTAAAACATGGGCCAACTGACACAGCATTTCAAAGGTCTTAAGATTCGATTTACAAAAGCATGCGATGATTTACTAGTTTCTTTGAACACTTGGTGAGAAATTGCGTTTGGAAATTTCAAATATTCTAAAGTGGAGCTTGGAAATATTTTTTCTGAATATAATTTCAGCGAGTGACGGCAACAAAGAAGCCTTAGAAGTTCTTTTGAATCTCGTGGAAAACAGTAAAAAAAGATGCTTATCGTAACTTGATTAGTTCTTAGCGATACAACACAATCACTACCCTTCAGTACTACAAAATATAAGGAAGGTCATAATTACATATAATTGTTAAGTGAGGTAACAAAGTGTAGTATAGTAATCGTTACACACTTGTAAGTGTTAATAGTTGCTTTGTACGATACGTTCGCTAATACTGTGTTGTTTTCACTTTCTGTGGAGGTGGTGAAACAGATGATCGAGTTGGGATCGTGATATTGAGTCACTCGTGTTTCTTTTGTTGGTATTGTTTGAATTTGAATTTATTTTAATGCCTTTAGGCAACTATGACTCAGGCCGTATGGATGATGATGCGATGAATTGGTGAAATGAAGAAAGTGGGAGGAAACGGGACTACCCCGAGAAAACCCACGCACACGGTGTTTGTCCACCACAAAACCCACATGGCATGAACAGGGATCGATCCGTCGACCCCTAGCACCTGAGGTGAGCGCTCTACCAACTGAACCACCGTGGCCCGTTGTTGGTATTGTGTTGTCAATGGAGGGAACAGAAAACGACTATAAACATCTACAATCTATATGTAGTCCTTCCTCTTTTGATGCAAAGGGTTTGAGAGAAACTAATTTTGAGTTTAATGACATCCCATCTACTGTTCTCAATCAAAGAATTGAGGAAACGATATACAAGTATATCATTAGTAAATGTTCTGGTGATTCTATATGTTTCACTGTATAATATTTCAGAGTTCCAAACGCAATTTCTCGCCAAGTGTTCAAAGAAACTAGTAAATGATTACATGCTTTTGTAAATAGAACTAAAGATCATTGATATGCTGTGTCACATGACCCATGTTGTCATTTAAGAATTTTTCACTTTTTGCCACTAGACCATAATAGAAAGGGGCAGTGTGCAATGTTTGACCACGAAGGCGCATTCACCCTTAAAATAATAGGGGTGTGTGTCTAGATTCTACTGGAAATCAATTGGTTACGAAATTAACGGGATGGGAAGTTTCTTTTGGGTCACCCTGTATTTATATAATATTCGCATTTAACAGGAAGAAGAGTAATTAATTAACACATCAATTTCATGAATAACTTTAATCTATCATTTAAATTATCTTCAGCGCAACCTTTTATATAAAAATGTATGTGAAATGTTTAACTTGTTCACAAAAATATTAAGTGTTGCCTACCATTCAGGCGTTTAGAGGCAAATTTCGAAAAAGAAAAATTGAAGTCTTGCAATTCGCGTATCACGAATCTGTGAAAGGTAGAGTACTACATGAGTATCCATTTGAACACGTCATCAACGCACTGTGGAAGTTTCATGTAGAGTGTCGTGTCCTACCGGAAACACTTTCTTTGTTAGTAGAAGCATGCGATGAGATAGATCAACAGGTAAACATAGAGAAAACAAAATACATGATAACAAGCCGAAATACAGGGAATAACGAAAATAGGTACATAACAATTAAGAATGAGGATATAGAGAAAATAAACAAATTTAAATACTTGGGAGCATATGTAACAAGCAAAAACGAGGTCACGGAAGAAAACAAAAGTCATTTATTATCAGGTAGCACATTTTTCTATTCAGTCCAGAAACTCCTAACATCGCGATTAATATCAAGGAAGTTATAATTGAAAATATACAGAACGGTTTTTCTGCCGGTAATACTTTATGGTTGCGAAAGTTGCAATACGACCCTAGCAGATGAACATGAATTACGAGTGTTTGAAAATAAAATTTTGAGAAAGATATACGGGCCGAAACGGACGAGATGACTTAAGAATGGAGGAGACTGCATAATGAAGAACTTCTCGGACTGTACGACTCACCCGACATTGTAAGAACAATGAAATCACCATTACTAAGATGTAGCTCGGATGGGAGAAAAACGAAGATTATATTCTATCTTGATTGGAAAGCCGGAGGGAAAGAGACCGTTGGAAAGACCGAGACGACGTTGGGAGGACAATATTAGAAGGGATCTTCGGGAAGTAGGTGTTTGTGATGAAAACTGGCTTGATCTTGCCCAGGATAGATCTCGATGGCGAACGTTTGTTACTACGACGATGAACTTACGAGTTCTGTTAGTCATAGAGTAGATAAGGAAGTAACTACCTGGAAACTGTAATGCACTAAATTTGTTTCCTTTCTTAAGGAATTTGATAAAATTATAAGTTTAAGTCCTAGAGCTAACGTACCTTTTGCAGCTAGAGTTTCTTCGTTACTACGTGGAAAGCATGGAGCAGCTAATGGAACGGAAGCTGCTAAAGAAGCCCAAACAAATAACAACTTCATTCTTCTCCAGTGTTTCCTCAATGCAAATGTTAAGAAGAAAGTTCACAAACAAAATGTTTTAGCTTTTATAGTCGTGTGGCAGTTTTCCTCTTCAATTACGTAACTTTGTATTTTGACTTCCTTTCTTATCATATGCAGAATGTAGCTTGAGCAACACAAGATAGAAAGATGCTTGGTAAGAAGGAGGACGAAGAATTTTAATCAAGATTACCAGTTGCATAAACTGTGGACAAGAATTATGTTTTAATTATAAGAAACATTCAAAGGAAACCCATTTTCAAGTACTATTTTTCCTTGATTGTGGAAACTTTAAATGAGTCATAAAGCTATCATTTTTCTTTAATACATATTGTTTCAAACTACAGTATTTCCTCATACTTATCATCCTCATACTTTCCTATAATAATAATGTTTATCAAGATTATCTGAACTCAAAGCGTGGACAAGCAAATTTGATAGGCAAATTCAGATTTCCAATTCTAAGTCAAAATCAACTTGTAACTATAGCTTTAACTCACGATCTCCACCCGCACTGCACTTAGCTGATTTTGATGTGTATATTCAGTGTTCAGTTTCCTGGGGGTTGAGGGGGTGATGCCGGTTTTTTTTCCTGGTGCCTGAGGATTTTATCCCCATTTGTTGATTTCAAATATTATCCCAACCAAGGATAAAATCTTTGTTTTTCGACCCAAACAGGTGGTAGGTGAAAACTGACAACCACTACTTTCAGAATCTCTTTCTTAATTTATAACAAATCAAACACTGTGTATTGTGGCACGTATGCTGTGGAATAATATGCATCCCAATTTGCTGTTGATACGTCAAACTGTGTGCGAACAATTTGAAAATTTATTTTTAAGATTAGTTGGTAACACTATTAACTGTGGTGATTAGCGATTGGGACACGCACAGATATTCTTCTATTGTATTGAATAGTGTTTATGTTAAATTTCGTGTTGATACGTCCAAAGGATTGGAATTAAGTTGACATATATGACTTTCAAAATATGTTGGTGACAATGACAAGTGCGGCCCCAGAGTGTTTCTGTGATCTGTTCAAGTATGTAATGCCCTAGACCAGTGTGTCTCAACCGCGGGCCTCAGTCCGGTGTTCCCTGGCGACCATCTTACCGGGCCCCGACCGAAGGTCAAAACCTTGTGTTCTAAGCAAATAGGACTTTATTAAATTTTTAAAAAATAATTTTCATCGAACTTTTTATGCAGAAGATAAGAAAACGTAGAAATGTATAAAATAATTTGGAATCCGTAAAAATACTATTTTTAACTTTAAAGTACTAGAAAGTTTAGGTGGAAAAACTATAACACTGGCGGATTTTCAAACAAGACATAAAGTTTTCTTTGACCACTTCCTTTACATTCCCTAATTATTGTATGGCAAACATTATGGCTTGTTTGAAAGCTTGCAAACTACATATTGAAACGTAATGTTCGTCTTCTGCCATATGTAATCAAAAGGTCGTAAATGCATTGTTATTATGCTTGAAGGGCTAGTAATTCAATTTAAACTCACATTTTCCAGCTTGTACTCTTGGGCGTTGAACTGTAAACCGCTAATCTTTTCACCGCCTAAGATGTTTCGAGGTCCAGAAGGATAAAGATTAACGGTTTAAATTTAAACCGTCAGTAGAACTACAACACAAACTAAGAAAAGTGAGACTAAATTAGACAAAAGTAGTGGATGAAAATTGGTAAAAATTTTTCTCGATAATTTTCTGGTTTTCTCTCAATACTGTCTGTTGATACGAACATCAACACCACTTGGTGTATGTTTATCCGAAACATATTTTTTTTTTAATTGAACTTTACTATGATTAGAAAGACAGAAAAACTGTGCTTATGTTCATTGCGCGATGGAAGTTGTGGTTGCAGAGGCCTGTAGAAATGGTGGTATTGGATCACCGAGTACCGTTACGGGGAAGGAAATCCTAGACTGGAAATGTTATTTCAGCAACTTGGACTTAGCTAAAGTCTAACAGAATTATAACCGGTCCACGATGTCCAAAAGGTTGAGAACCACTAGCCTAGATCATCTTTAGGGTAATGAAGATGTGTGCAAAAATTCGTGTAAATGCGAATACGGGAAAGCATTTTGAGAAAATTATTTTTTTAAATAAGTTGGCAACACTTCACAGCTTTGACGCCTGAAGTTATTCTATGACCTGCCCAAGTACCAACCAATAAAATGGTTAAGCACCCCCCCTTGAAAAGGTTCTGTAGGTTATGAAACCCAGTCAACATCAAACAATTGCTGGTTATGAAACTGTAAGACGTAAAAGATACGGATCTCTCTTTCAGTATAAGAAAACAAAAGATGATATTTTATCCTGTAGAACATGCACATTTATACTTTCTGTGCCATATTATTGTGCAGATAGATTTCGCATGAAAACTGTTGCTCTACGGGGCTACACATTAAATTTATGTATTTCTCACTTCCTCTTATTCAGAAATCGTGTATGTAAATGTATTCTCGATCATTCCAACGATCGATCATTCTCTCTCTCTCTCTCAATCTATTTATTTCGCTCACTAAGCGTATTTTAGTAGATTATTTCAATTAATGAATAATTAGCGAAATTACATTATAAATATCTTACTTTATGTTTGAATTAATTACGAATTTCAACCACAGTATTTTCTATCTTCCTAGACTTAGACTAGAGAAATTCATGGAAACGATCACGGAGATTATCACAAATTAAAACGAAATATAACAACGAATTAACACGAAGCAGGTAACGAAAAATTAGTGACTTGCGAGAACAAGTGTAGAATTTGAATTTTATTTATAACCTTTAGGCACCTGAAGCTCAGGTCGGGATAGGTCGGTCAAAATGATATTGGGAAACAGTCGGTCAGGGCCTAGTTGGTAGGTATGATCCCGGCATTTCTCTGGTGTAGCTGAGGAAAAACTTGAAAACCATCAGTCACGATAGGCGGCTGCTGGGATCCTTCCCAGGATCTTCCGATTGCAAAGCCAACGTTGTAAACTGAGCTACGACTGCACGGTAAATAAGCGTAGAGCTGGTGGAAGGAAATGCGTAAAATATTAAATTAAACTGAGGAGCGTGTTCAATAAAGATTATGAAAAATGTTGCATGAAATGGCTTTAAATGTTTGTAACGTAATGTTACTTCAACATGCATTATAATAATACTTAGTATTCATCCATATATCTATCTACTATTCGGTTGTATTACAAGATTATTTTTTGGGTCTATTAACTTGCTCCCCTTCCCCTACAAACACCACCACCAACAAATTTTTAGAAATAAATAGCCTATCGTTTTGTATCCGTTTTTCGCGTTTTGCATTGCAATGATTAAAGAGTTATAAGCTCTTTAAATTTGTGGGGGCCAATTTAAGGGAAACTCCTACAGCAAAGTTTCGAAAAACAGCCAGTGACAAATAGTACAACAGATTGCACTCCTTTTGCACTCAAGTTTCACGTTTTGCACTGCAATGGTTAAATGTTATAAGCGCTTATATTTCTGGGGGCCAGTTAATAGTAACCTCCAAGGTAGGTGGATATGAGGAGAAAGGTAGGTCCAGTTCTCTGCTTTGCTGGAATTGGTTGAAGGCGCGTGACGTAATCTAACTAGCAAGCAGAGGCAGACAGGCTACAACCAGCGATACTGTCGCATGCGCAGCATTGAATGTATAGCTCTCGCAACAATTTGAAGTTAAATGCTTTAATAAAATAATTAAACGAATATACTCCAAGCTTTCAATTCGACCAGAAATAATATTTTAAAGGTTTCCTGCTCTTATATTGAGCTGTTAGTGATTTTATATATGCCATGATTCAGATTAGAAATTCAGATTAGAAAGTTTCTGGTAACTTCTGAAAAGCTCGGTTGCAAAAGAAGTACATTGAAAACTTCTTAATTTCAAATACTCTATCTAGGTTCTTTTCTCGGTTAGAGTTTCAGTTAAACATATTTTTCATATTCTGTGACTGTTATAAATTTTAACAGCGGTGGGTTTAATTAATTGTCTGTAATTGTTAATTTACAATTATGTCGATAATTTGAATTTGAGTTTACTTATGACCTTTTGACAACTTTGGTTCAGGCAGCGATCTGATAGGTCGAGGGTGAGGAATGTATCGCGCATGGCTTTACTTAAAGTACCATCCCGGCATTTACATTGTGAAACACATACTATGGCAATCCTCAGTAAGGATGGTCGGCCGAGGGTTCGAACTCTCATGCCTATCCATTGCCCACGAAACTACAGCCTAGACCATGAGACCTGACTAGCAAAAGTTAATCCATTTAAATTAAAATATGAAAATTATAATATATATATTAATATATTATATTATAAGTTTCATATTTTAATTTAAATGGATTAACTTTTGCTGAGCTACTGCGTAGACTAGTCGGTAGCGCGCTCGAATTCAGTGCGAGCGGTCCCGGGTTCGATTCCCGGTGAGGGATCAAACATTTCGGTGTTGACCCAGCATCTTGAGCTGCTGTGAATAAAAGACAATGACGATCACAGTGAGAACTTCGACTCTCCTCTCCCAACCCGTCTGGTCAGCGTGGGAGCAGTAGACCAACTCCTCGCTTCGGGGAGAGGTCTCATCCAATAGTGGATTGAATATGGCTGTGATTTATTATTTTTTATATATATATATATATAAATATTATAGACGATAAGGTCCTTTTAGCTGTAAGGACTTATGTTGACTTAACTTGCGACTAGATATAAGTAATAATTATTGACAGAGAATTGGTTAGGGGATTTTTATGACCTTTGGGCATTATTGAATTGAAGGGAATTTTATTTTAAGGGTTTTTTTAGCATCTGCGTCTCAGGCCAGAATGGGGCACGGCAAGGATTAGGAAAGTATCGGCCAAGGCCTTTCTTAAGATGCCATCTCGGCGCTCGTCCGGTGAAACTGAGGAAAACACTGGAAAACTTCAGGCAGGATGGTCGGCCATGGGATTCGAACCCATTCTTCTTCTCAATGCCTCTCGGCAGTCCGCGACGTTACCGCCTGAACCATGAGACCTAGGTCCCTTTTGGGGCATGTATGATTTATGCCTATTGGGGTACGGGAAAGGATGTGGAAAGCAGTCGCCTAGGGTTTAAGTAGACATTTTACTTTACTGGGGAAACGGCAATCCACTGCGTTCACCTCACTGCAGTTCTGCTGGTGAAATACGTGTTATTAGCTTACAAAGCCTCTATTTTATTAATGTAAATATTGTACTTGCAAGATCCTTAAGCTATAGAGTGTACTTATCAGACAAGCTTTCGGTGAGACAGACCAACCAATGTTGCCGAAATAATCCATCTAAGTTTCTTCCATCATCACCAGAATTAAAAAAAAAAAAAGAGCTATAGTCCGTTCATGTAGCTTCTAAAGTTAATGGACAACACGGTAAACAGTATCACTACTAATCACTAGCTTGTGACATCATTCAAGTGGTTTGTCTCCTCATTCATTTACAACGATTTTTATAACTGTTGAGAAATGATTATGCACGCATTTTCCTTGCAATCTTTAACGAACCCATATGCTAGAACTAACAAACTAACAAAACTAATTAATATACATAAGCTTCATGCAGTATATTCGAATTAATATCACGATTTCTTTACTTTCATCTGAGGGATACAGTAATCCTACTCTGACTATAGTTTCTATCCATTAACGCTTAAATTTAGGTGATGGTAGCTTTATACATTGGGTAGGATCACCTAACGACCTATCATATTTCCTTGCTCGAAGTGCGATGTAATACCGGAAACCCATCAACAGGCGATTATGTCACGGACTTTGGAGCGGCAGTAAGTAGAAACGTGAGTTCGCACCCCAAGGCTAACCATCCTGTCTGAGGTTTTCCAGGATTTGCCTGTTTCATTACGTAAATCCAGGGGTGGTGCCTTAAGAAAGAACATAAATACAATTCAGAATTCAGCACACTCCTTCACCGTCTGCTGACAATATTTAGCCTGTGCTTTGATAAACTGAAAATGTTCTGCTAGTTTTTACCATATTTTCACGCCGAGCCACCCAATTGTTTTTAAAGACCCACAAAATATGCATTCATTACTGATACAGTTTCCAATAAACAATATGGAAAAGGTATTGGGAAAGAAGAAAACAGCAGCAGCATCTTTTTACCTTTCTTCCGTGTTGCGGGTTTCTAGCTAAAACGCAACAAATAATGAAAACAATGTTTTTCGAAAGTATTTTACATATTATTTCAACGTATTTACTCAATCCTTATAAATTCCTTATTTACAACAATGTGTGTAGTAAAATTCCACGCTCTTAATTCTTGTTTCATTAATGCCATATTAGAGTAAATAGGGTATTTACTTTATGTTAATAGCTAGAGCTTCCCATATCCCAGACCTATCTCGTTGCGCTGTTAGTCAGGTGACGTCATGCAAAACGTCACGCTCTCGGCTGAAACCGCTGGAAAGCGAACTGGACTCCCCCCTGGGTAGCCCCCTCAGTCAAATTTTTCGGAAACAGATAGTGTACCGGTCTCCACTCGTTTTGCACCAAGTTTCGCGTTTTTCGCCTCAATGGTTAAAAAGTTATAAGCCCTTAAATTTGTGTGGACCAAGTTAAAAGAAACCAATACAGCAAAACAGAAAACCAGACAGTGACACATAATACAACAGATTGCATTCGTGTCTCGCCGTTTTGTACTCAAGTTTCATATTTTGCACCACCATGGATAAAATAGTTATAAGCACATTAGGTTGGAGGGGGGAGGAGAAAATGACTGCCCTGCAGTAGTTTTGAACCAAAACATTTAAATTGTTAGAAGAAGGTTATTTTTTTTCGGGGAGCGGGGAAAGTTAATTATAGAGACCCGTCTTATTTTATTTTTCACTTAAAACCAATAATTGTTGCATTACACTCATTTTAGCTTGTGGACCAATTAAGAGTAAAGTATTTTCACAGAGTACTTATAAATTCTAAGTTAATGAAGTCAATACGATAAAAGGCGGTATGACGTATGTGATTGATTGAAGTGGTTATTGTTGAAGACATCGAACTTAATAATAATGGTGACGCAGCTTAGACCTATCGCGCACTAGCATTTATTCTGTTCTACTTTTTAACTGCAAAAAAGAAATACATACTTCTATATGACAGAGCGCGCATTGGTACTTTTAAAATCACCCTGAAAAATAATTGAAACATGGTCTATTTCGGAGACGATGAAACTAATGTTTGGAGAAATACTGTATAACGCATGTGTTTAGACTTGTCCGCGCGCATCAGCAATTGAATTGCTCAATTCGGTAGCTGCGCCTCAGAAAGAAGTAGTTACAAATAATTACACAGGAAGAAGTAATTTAGTCGACCCCACAATTATTCGCTCTCGCTAGAGGTAATAGGCATAGATAGCAATAACCTGAATTGAAATGCCTGAAATCAATTTGCATAAAATATGTAATGAACAATAAAAAAATAATAGCATACAGATTTATACAACAGTTCCAAGCTGGAAAGTAATATCTTTCTTCTTTATACTGCGATTGAATATGTAGAATATTCGATAACATAAATATGAATAATTCGAAACTAGTCTAACCTACACTTCGCATTAAATACAAATCAACAAGAGTGAACATTCCACCAATTACTTAAATATTTAGTTTCCTCCAGGAATACCTACATAGAATTAGATCCATGTATCCTTGAGTATAAATCACTCTTTGAAGAACTCGTACAAAAAAAGGCAATTAATAAACCGTGCAAATTAACCAGCTCACGAAATGGCGGACTTCGGTAACACACACACGTGGTCTCAACGAAGGTTCAAACCCGCTCACGCCGATCTGGTTAATCCTCTTCAAATTGAAACAAAAAAGATATGCAGAATTAAAGCATAAATGGCCAATATTAAAATTAAAGCTACAATGCAATACTCGCGAAATATCTCTATAAATTTCAACACAAAGAGAACCAGTCTTCCACGTGGTCTCACTTGAATTAACTTGCAATTTATTCGATTCCCGAGTAATATCCTCTAAGCAATTTTTAATTGTATAACATTCAGCAATCCTAGTTAACTGATGCAACAAACATAGAAACTTTAAGTAAAATTAGCTACGAATCATCCAAACATGAAAAGTCAAGTGTAAGTCACTGGAAATTTCCACGCACTGAAACCTGCTGTAACTCGCCAAAATATTCTCGATTATATTGGATACATTAATATGAAGATTAATTTCTATAACATTCACTCGGATAATCCAAATTTCATCCTTCAAACACGCATCGACGTTAGTAGAATTCCTACATGAAACAAACTAACCTTTTACGACGGCAAAACTCAAATCGTCATGAACTCGAAGCAAATATGAACTGATCCAAATCAATACTATCCATAACGATCTTCTAAGGTATATGGATATACTTCCTTCCAGTATTCCTACGTACATGAGGTAATATCACATTCGAAATACGTAAATTCTTAAATATATATCAGAAGCGAAACACACCTGCTTCAGCTAGTTAATGCTTCACCTAGTTCACCAAAATCCAGAATGGAGGCTTAAGGCCAGCCACTCCTTCTTCAAAGTTGTAGTTCGAGATTTGGCCGTGAGGCCGCTCTGATCACACATATGAAAATACATTTACTGATTCTTCACAGATGAGTGTATTATAATTTGTCATAGCAAACTAAACCAATTTACACACCTGGGGGAACGAATCTACAAAATGGTCGTTACATTGCATACAGCCAGTCAAGATATTATATTTTGGTGCGTTATGCTATGAATAAGAGCAACTAACAAGTTATAAAATCTTTCCATCCATGCTTATCCTGAAAGAATAGGACCTCTTTTTTTTATCTTCTCTCAAAGATGCAAAGACTCAGCACCCGTGGTCCAGGTGGTAACGGCGCGGACTTCGGATTGGTAAAGGGTATTCACGCGGTTTCGAACTTCACGGCAGACCATCCTGACAAGTATTCCAGAGTTTCCTCGCTTTCACTAGGTGAATGCTGGGCATGGTACCTTAAGTAAGTTCCTGGCCGCTATCATCTGCCTTGCTTATCCCCGGGCCATAGATAAAAATGCTAAAAGGCAGTAAATAAATACAAATTCAAAGATGCAACGAGTTTATAAAATTGCCCATTTAAAAGTCTCTGGATTGCAAATGGATGAATGTTATGGCTGTTCATTTTTGTTTTCTACTTCATCTTAAAGGAATAACAGTCGATCGCGGTAGTCGTGTTATCTAAGGCTTAAGGCCAGCGTCTCCAAAGTTTTGGGCTCGAATCTCCGCTGGAGTATGGATGTTTGTAGATTTTAGGGACACCTAGTGCAATCAAGAAGGGCAAAAGTCATTAGTTTCTAAAATGGCTCAAACTACGAAGTTTATAAAGTTCTGTACAAAACCAGAGCACAACCTGCATCCGTTTATTTGAAATCCATTTCGATGCTGACCTACTTAAGTCTCCCAGTGCCAACCTAACAATTTTAGTGATTTTTTTAATCAGGTGATTTTTATTGTTTCACAATTTTTTTTATCAACAGTGCATGCTTTCCCTTACTGCACTATATGTCTCTGTCTGATTTTTGAAATTGTGCTGTATGGGGCTACCATTAACTTGGGCCCCCGCAAATTTAAGAGCTTACAACTTTTTAATCATTGCGGTGCAAAACGTCGAACTTGGGTGCAAAATACTGCAAAATGAGTGCAGACCGATACACTATCTGTTTTAAAAAAATTGACTGAGGGGCTACCATTAACTCCCCCCTCAAATATAAGAGTTTATAATTTTTAACCATTGCGGTGCAAAACGTGAAACTTGAGTGCCAAATGAGTGCAATCTGTTGCACTATATGTCACTGCCTCGTTTTTTAAATTTTGCTGTAGGGAGCTACCATTAACTTAGCCCACACAAATTTAAGAGCTTATAACTTTTTAACTGAGGTGAAAACACGAAACTTAGGTGCAAAATAGTGAAAAATGAGTGCAGACCGCTACACTATCTGTTTCCGAAAAAATTGACTGAGGGGGCTGCTATTAACGTGGCCCCCACAAATATAAATGCTTATAAGTTTTTAACCATTTCGGTGCAAAACGTGAAACTTGAGTGCAAAACGAAAGGCTATTTATTTCTAAAATTTGCTAGTTAATGGACACTATTTTTTGTCATGTTTAGTCAATGTATACGGGATGAGGCAAATGCTCCAAGACACCCTTGTTGATAGTTTAGTTCATTTGAAGTTGGTTTTATTTTAAGGTTTTTAGGCATGTTTGGCTCAAGGCAGGATAGAATGGAGGAGATGATGTTGGAAGGTAGACAGGCAACTCCTATTTTTGTAGGTACTATTCCAACATTTGCCTGACGTGACTGAGGAAAACCCTGGAAAAGCTGTCAGGATAGTCAGCCGCTGGAATAGATCTCAGGACCTCAGTAATGCTTAGCCAACGCTCTACCACTGAGCCACGGTCGCTTGGAAGTTTAGTTTATGTGCAGAAGGCAAACAAGTGTTTATAAATTATAACCAATGTGTCTTACCTCTAATAATGTACAGCTGTGAAACTTGGACATTGAATGCTCAAAGATTAAGAGTCACACAAAGAGCAGTGGTGAGATGCATGTTAGGAATAAACAGGAGGGACAGGAAGAAAAATTAATGGATTCGCGCACAAAGAAAGGTAGAGAATATAATCAAGACTGCGAAGAAGATGAAGTGGAGATGGGCATTGGATTCGTAAAGAAAAGAAACGATCGAGATGACGTCCAAATGCAAGATGGGTACATGAAATCAAGCGTTTCTCAGGAGCTACTTGGATGAGGGTAGCAGCAGACCATAATGTGTGGATAGAAAACACATGATAGAATATGATGATGATGATACCTGTTGTCACTTATCGTATGTACTGAAAGTTAGAGCAAAGCTAAATATTGCTTATTTAAACAGAAATATCACAATTCTTATCTAAATATCTCACAAGCACAAATGGCGCTTTAATGTAATCATGTAATTTTCTATCCCTGCAGAATTTTCTAAAGGTAGGGGGAAAAAAATACTTTTTGTTAAGTTGAAGCACCAGTAAAATTTCATAGTATTCGTGTAACACATCACTTAAATATTTCATTAGTTATATATGAAGAAGTTCTTGTTATGTTGATTCCTAAAACAGGAGCAGAAGGAAAGTCTAGAATATTTTTTAGAGTTTATTTTATTAAGCATCTTAGGCTCAGAACCAGATAACATGCGGTAGAGGATGTTGAAAGGTATACGGCCAGGGACTACTGCATTAGATAGGTACCATTGCCTGTGTGATTGAAGAAAAAAACCCTGGAAAAACTCAGTCGGGATGGTCGGCCGCTGGGATCGATCCCAGTACCTCACGAATGCTAAGCCAACACTCTACTACCAGTGCCGGATTGACATAAAAAAACTGATTCGGGAAATTCACTTCGCAGGCCCACGTCGTGGACTACCATTTTTAACACTACAATTCGAGCTGTGTAGTTCACCTTGTGTATCGAATTACAGGTCCGGGTTTCATATCGCGGGCCGAAAAACCCTGACTAAGGATTTCTCCTGGTTTTCCTTTGTTTGTGTATGCTTTCATACTATAGCATGCCATACTGAACATACATTCAAGGCCAGGATCGCTTCGTTTCACATCACTTAACTAACAGATAAGTTATAAACGTGCTTCGGCTGTAACCTTTGTTGCTGTTGCAGCTTAGAATTATATGTTTCAAAGGTTCTTTTTAGGTTATTGATTTATAAGAGTACTAACTTTAATTACTTCAGTACTGTATACTAACATCTATTTAACGTTTGTACAACTGACATTTCATAGCAAAGTTCAAGAAGAAACGATTCAGTTCAGTAACTTTTTCGGTGATAACTTTTATAGCTCTGTCGTTATCAATATCTGCAAGAGTTTCCTTTTCTACAAACTTCCACATAACAAGGAACAAGGAAACTATTTATCTCCTCTAGCGAGGAAACTGTCTCATTTGGGACATCCGTGCCAAACGCGAATATTATATAAATACAGGGTGACCCTAAGGAAACTTCCCATTCCGTTTATTTCGTAACCAATTGATTTCGAGGAGGAATTCAGACAAATGCCCCTTTTAATTTCAGGAGTAATCTGTCATTGTGGTCAAGCATTGCATGCTGTCCCATTTTATTTTTGGTCTAGTGGTAAAAGGGGAAATTTTCTTAAATGACAACATGGTTCAAATGTCAATGGTCTTTAGGTTTTAATTATAAACGCGTGTGATCATTTACTAGTTTCTTAGAAAACTTTGCAAGAAATTGCGTTTGGAACTCTAAAATATTAATAGGTGAGGTAATATTTTACATTATTTAATGTTATGAGTGCTCCAACTACCATCTTTAGTATAAAAGAACTCCTGGAAACATTATTACATAACTGTGATAAATATAAACGTGCCACCTCATGTTTTCTGAAACAATAGCCTCCAACCCCTGTAATGAGTTCGTTAATAACACGAATTTCAGATCAAAATTATGCGTTGGGAAGGGGAAGCATATGGGTTCAAACCCCGTTGCCAAAGATAGTGCCTGAAAATTTTCAGTTTCCATTAATTTCACGAGACGAATATTGAGTTGTTACGAAAGCCCTGCCCTCTAACTTCCCCTCAGGCACAATGTTTGACAGCGGGGTTCGAACACAGGTACTTTCCTTTCCCAATGCACAATGCTGATCTGAAATTCGCGACACTTCACCTACCAAGTTTGACTTTACAATATTTTAGACTTTCAAACGCAATTTCTCACAAAGTTTTCAAATAAACTAGTAAATAATCATATACGTTTGTAAATAGAACCTAAAGACCATTCCCACATATCATGTAAGCTTATGGCAACCTTCTTGATTTGAAGTTGACTTTCGCTTGTGTATGTAAGTGTGATGAAACACGCTTGAATTAACTTTGAAATTGACTTTAATAAATTAATTTAATATTGTAAGTTTAATTCAAGCTGGACGTAAACGGTTGTGTTCAGATATTATCGTGATTCTCCCTTGACTTTGACTTGTGTAGTTACGTTTGATGTAACAAACTTGAATTAAGTTTGAAATTGACAGTACATAGTTCACTTGATATTGTAAGTTTAATTCAAGCTGGTTAGACGCAGACAGTTGTGTTCAGGCATATGGTCTCGAATTGCCTTTGATTTTCGCTTGTATAGTTAAGCTTGATGTAACAAACTTGAATTAAGTTTGAAATTGACAGTACATAGTTCACTTGATATTGTAAGTTTAATTCAAGCTGGTTAGACGTAGACAGTTGTGTTCAGGC